>JAVCKV010098843.1:0-15623 GCA_032274145.1 Herpochondria borealis | reverse complement strand
GACCACCTTTTTGAGGAGCCCCCGAGGTGATGTTTCCAATTAACCTAGAGTGAACGGCACGACGGTATTAGCTTTCGTAGATTCTACACGATCGCTGGTATACAGTACAATAATTGACAGTTCTATTCTGCTACAATATCAAGTGATGTTGTTCCTAAACCGTATGGTCAGAAAGCCGGTTTGTCTAAGTGTTCGTTTCCGTTGCTGTGGTGGTTGTGGTAGATTTCTGCGGCGGCGGCGTGTATGATCGTTCTCGCAAAATCGTTTGAATGTGCAATAATTGTTGTTGGTGTTGTGTACTTCTTCGCGTTGCGGTGTTTGGGGCGATGGTGTTAGGTGACATTTGTTGCTTGGGTTTTTTTATCGGTCGTTCGGCTATTGGCAAGAGCTGGGTCAAAATTGACGCCGTAGATCGCCCTTTTGGCCTGAGGTGTTGGACGTTGATGCGTCAAGGTTACGTGTGAATTCTTTCTTGGTGATCAAGCTTTTTGGGGTTTCCCAGCAGTTGTGGACAATCTGTTTGAGAAGGTGGGACTTCATGTTTTGATGTGGCGAATCAAACATGCATTGTGTGGGCATGATTTGACTTTGGGTTGGTTGTGGCCTTTTCAAACCATGATGTTGTCATTAAAATACGTGTTTCCTGGTAGTCCTCTACGTGGATCTACCAGGCCATATTTATATGAAACACGTTAGTTCACACAGCCTGGCAGGCTCTGCACTCAAAAGGCGAGTCTCCTGAGTCGGTAGAACTATGCTACTAGGAGTCTCGTGAGTCTGTAGAACTACAGACTTGTAGACTACGAGTCTTGGGAGTCTGTAGACTGCAGACCCGTAGAGTACGAGTCGCGCAAGTCAGTAGTCTACACAAATTGCACAAATTGATACTCTGTATGATGTGCATCATTTGGTCTTGAATACATAATACTGTGTACGCAGCAAGTACATCCAACCATCATGCCACGCGGCAGCGACGGTACTAAATACGACGGTATATGGTACCCCGGCCAGTATGACTTGTTCAGATTTTGCAAACTTTGGATCTGGATCTGGCAGATCGATAACTTGTTTCTCATCTTTTGGCGTTGTTGCTTGGCGGACGGTGTGACACCTTTGCAGCTTGTAATGGTAACAGTCTCGAGCATGGCTTTGTTGAAGGCAACAACGTTTATAACAGAAGCGCGCAGATAGTACGTAGTCTATTAGGAAGAAGGCTTCTTGCTGATTGTATATTCAATACAGACTACTTGTATCATCTTTCTTTGCAAAGATCGCGTTTGGAGTTTTGGCCTTCGTACCAAAAGCTCATAACCCGTTCAGACTTCTCCGCCAATCGATCTCCGAATCTCAACTTTGTTGCCTCATTATACTCTTTGTAAACACGATCAAACCATGTTGGTCTTGATGCTTGACTCTTAGAACGAATGATGAGTTCCTTCTTGTAGCATTGCTATGACGCTGGATGGAGGCACGCTCGTGAGCGCCCACTGTACTCTTTCGAACAATCGTCAACATCAGCCTCGATGACGACGATGAGCAAGATCAGTTTCTCCAGAGTGCACTCGATTGCAATTGTTCGACCGACTTTGTTGCAGAGCGTGCCCCTACAGAGCAAGAGTTTCAAGTAGCACTCGCGGAGGTTGTGGTGGAGAGTGACATCAAAGCTATTTCCAATATTACAGATATTGAAGAGCCTACAGCGGACGAGAAGCTTGTTGCGCTGGTGCAAGAAACATCGTTTGACGGAGGAACGGCTCTCCAAGATACAAGTTCAGTCCAATACAGGGCGCTCCAGTGGTTGAGAAGCTCCCCCGATATAGTCAAGTTGACTGATAGTGAAGCCATCCAGCGATATGCGCTTGTTACGGTGGTGTTCTCCATCACGAACTTGGAAAACCAAGAGTTGTTCCCAACCGCAAGGATTGGATCTGGTGAGCTCGTCGAGTGCGATTCACAACTTGTTGAATGCAATGAACTCGGGCAAGTTGTTGCATTTCGAGTCATCGACATTGTGGGTGGTGGATCGATACCGCCCGAAATTGGACACTTGGTTCATTTGAAGGACTTGACCATTATCGGGTGCGAGCTGACCGGTACTATCCCAAACACCATCGGAGTACTTGTGAATCTTCATACTTTGATGTTTTCACGCAATCAACTTTCAGGATCAGTGCCAGAGCAAGTTTGCACGAACAATATACAAGAATTGATCGTTGATTGCTCCATTATATGTACGTGCTGCATGGAGTGTGCCGGTGCGACGAGCGTTCCTTCATCGTCTCCGTCTGTTGCCCCATCCAGCGTTCCGACGAAAAACGTGTCGGTGTCTCCATCTGCTTATCCGACACTTAAGCCCACCCCGATTCCAACCACTCATGCTCCAACTGAGCCACCGACATTGCCTCCAACCACTCCACCTTCTCCGCATCCGACAACAACTGCACCAACCTCGGTTCCGTCTTCATATCCATCATCTAGCCCCTCCTGGTATCCAACAAAGCCTCCCACTCTTCCACCAACCCCGTTGCCAACCACCGCAAAGCCTACAATGGACCCCACGTTGTCTCCTACGCCTCCTCCAACGCCTCCCCCATCGCCTACTCCCACGCCTCCTCCGACTCCAGTTCCAACGCTGCCGCCTAGTCTACCACCAACCCTTGCTCCCATTACACCCCTTCCAACGCCAGTGCCATCATGTCCTTACGATTATATGAAAGACAACTACGCCATCATTGTATCGGAAAATGTGAGGTGGTCGGGCAGCAACATTCTGGGAGAGCTCATGGTGGGTGGAGTATTTCAAGGAACTGGTCAGGGCAGCATCACGATTGGAGGATTTGCCTGTTTGGGAGATGGCCGAAAGATTGAATTGTTCAATTTTCAACAAGGATACAGTGAAAACTGTGATATCGAACAATACGTGTCGTTTCACGACTTTGAGGACATTGCTGATAACGCCGTCAGTAGTGATATGGTGAAGGTCGTGACGAATGGTGGAACCTATTCCAACTCGGACTTTGGCTTTGGTAGTAGCCCTAGAGGAGCCTCTATGGTGATCTTTACTGCGGCAGACGATATCACCATTGCGAGCAGCACCAGTGAAGATGCACCCTTTGTTGCCACCATTATTGCTCCGTACGCCACAGTCACTTTGGATGCGTCTTCGCAAGGCAGTTTTGGCATGATTGTGGCCAAGAACTTGATTGGAGGCGACGATATTCAAGCATATGGTGATTCGTATCAAGGAACAATTAGCTGTCCAGGTTTGTGAGTGCTGTTAACGATGAGAAACGAGAACACAGCAGGTGCGACGACGGCTTGTGCCAAATTGCAAGTCCAGCTTCGTTGTAGAGTGACTGGTCTATACTACACGTAAACTGTTGAAAGTACAATATGCACCTATACTGACTTTTTCACCCCTACCATTCACGTGAACTATCATGCTGTGACTAGCCACCTCCAAGTACACTGACAAAGGTATCAAAGTTATCGCGTGGTGAGTGGCCTAAGAATACTGACCGGAGGGTATTTGGATGAGAGGCAGTATAGGTTCATATTGAAAGAACGAGCAACATCACTCCCGTACTTCACCAGATGCAGAAGTTCTCATTGCGGTTGAGGAGAAAAGAGGAACAAGACTGCACGCGGAAACGGATGACCACAGCCTCCAAGGCTGCAACTTGCGTCGGCCGTTCATGTGCAAGTCAAAATATCAAACTTATCGTGCCATCACCTTATAGACGATGAGTCGGATGAGTCAATGCATCATCTCCCAGTTGAATGGATTGACGCGTTAGCCTGCGTGATCATACGGGACCAATACCGACCATCACACGACCCAGATCATTCCTGCGAGAACAGCACGTCACACTGACCTATCAGTAGTACAAGCCAAACCGCTCCTGATAACAATGCTCACAGAGGCAAGACGACGTGGAGCGGCTTTTGCAATAATATCTCTAGAGGGAAGGATGTGGCTGTCACACGATCCAAGAAGCTGCCCGTCGCTGCCATTGGTTCCTGACATTTGAAGCTGTGGTACTTTGCCACCGCCACCGCCGTATAAGTAGCTCTCGCATCCCTTTCCCTTCCAGCCAGAAATCACTACTTTTGACTCACTACTTTTGACAAGATTATTCACCTGTGATGCGTGCTTGCCTGTTCTTGCAGCTTTGACGGCACACATCAGAGTGGATGCGTCTGTGCTCCGGGAAGCGTCGAGAGATCTATGAGGGGTCTGTTTCTCGCAACGATACTATACTGTTAATACTAGACTGGTCCATGAAGAACAACAACTAACGGCGGATGGAGAGCTCTTCCTCCGAAGATCTCCGTGCATCAACTTGCTTCTTGAAGAATGTTTCCCCCTTTTTACAACCAACAGAGCATTACTTGTAGTAGCACCTAAAAGAGGAACTCTGCGACTATAATAATAGTATGTTACATTGACTTTCCAGCTTGCGTGTTTTTGTAGGTTGACGAAAGCCTAAAGAACTTTGAGTCTTGATACCACAACCCAAACCACAAGAGCTGTCGCCAGCTCAGCTTTTGCTAGGTCCACACCCATATGGTCTACAAAATCATCTCTAAGGTTACAAAGTAGTAACATACATTGCATAACGCTGATGTCACGTCCCCCATTTGAGACTGTGCCGTGCTGGCTGGGACAGTTTTTGCCTTATTTCTTCAGGCTAGCAGACATCAGAGCTCTTTCACAGAAAATCGCGCGAGCGTGTAGACTAGCGACGGTCAATAGCCAAATCTCTATTAGCACAGGGGTTTCTGGACCATCCATGAAAACCATCTTGCCTCCCAATAGGTAACCGTGACGGTCAAGCCAAGAGGCAAGAAGAACTCATCAACCGCACCCTTGACGGCTCCAGTGACCCTCCTTCCATCCATACAGAGGGACCAATCCTGGCCACGGACTTCTGTGCTAGTGTGAAAATCGTGGCCAGCCATGATTCCACCTGGCTTAATCAGAGGCCAGTAGGCAGTAATGTCTTCCAAAGCGCCACAATAGTCGTGTCGTGCATCAATGTACGCAAAGTCCATCGACTCGCGATCTAACTTTTGCGCCGCCTCTGTGGAGTACATTCGGTAGAATTTGGTAATGTTCCCGTACGGAACAAGTCGCGCCACAGCGTCTTGATAGTACGAATCCTGCTTGTTATCATTGACGTTAGCCAGATCAGTGTAGTTATCTTGATGTTTCCAAAGATCCACCAGATTGTATTGTTTGCAGGACTTCCAATTCTTGAGTATAATTTCCGAGTAGATCCCTCGCTGGACGCCAACTTCGACTCCCGTCGTAAAGTTGTGCTCTTCCAGGACGCGTCCAATTTCGTCACGGCGTCCAACGGCTCGCAATCCCAAGCTAGGGTAGCAGCTCTGATGCTTTGTGATGTTCTTTTTGGCAAGTAAATCTATTGATGGCCTGTCCTCGCCTTGAATAACGGATCGCAGAATGACCACGTCAACACGCATCACAGCCCAGCCCAGCAAGGCCAGGACTGGTGGGCCAGCCATCCATCCCCGAAATGGCATCGTTGCTTGTGCTATGCTTTGCGATGATGTTGTTGATGAATGAGAATTACAACCAAATTGAACATAATGATGACCCAAGACCAAGAATTATCGCCGAAAATAAATGTCCGCGCGTGGCTACAGACAGTAGAGTAATACTGTACAATATGTTCTGTATGTCTCGGCTGATGGTCTACTGTCCTGAAGTAGACTGGCACTGTATTTGGCGTCAGTCCGTCGTCAAGGACTATGGACATTTTCGCCATACATGGCCGGCATACATGGGTCGTGAAGAAAGCGAAATAAATCAATAGTGTCTCTACAGGTCTGAAGCATTTGGTATATAATGTGGCGCGCCAAAAAGACACTCTGCTCGCTCTTTTTTCGTCGTGACTTTTACTTCACTTTTACGTCTCGTGAATCATCCACTTCAACATAGCAAAGGAGGTGCTGGCTATAAGTAGTAGTATTAGCCACGAAGAGTATACAGCAGGGCTCCTCTCGAAACGACAACAACTCCCCCCCTTCCGAGTGATTCTTCAGAGTAGAAGCGGGATCTCTAGAGAAAAACAGCAGGATCACAAAGCAACTATATTTTCAGAGGCAGTCACCAACAATGTTTCGAGGACTGCGCAAACGCATGTCGAGGTCGCAAGACAGCGATGATCATCAGGTCGACGACAACGACGACGAGAGTGGACAAGTAGTATCGAATGATACAGAGACTGGAGGTCTTCCTGAATCATCCCTGGCAGCAGCCCCACCTGCAACCAGGACTGCTGCTGCTGCTGTCGCGAAAAATAATAAACCACCGCACAATGATGCAGCCAAGACGTTGTTGACACACTTTCCGCCCAATTTAAATCAACTCGTTGCGTCCGATGAGGAGGAAGAAGAAATTTACGAAGCCGATTCGGTTTCTTCGGGGGAGCTATTAATGGCGCGACGACGACCTGCCCATTCGACTCCTCAAAATTTCATTCACGACGAGCTGGAAGCGCTTCGAGTCCGACAATTGGCCAAAACCATGCGCAAGGATTTGCAAAAGGAAGCTGCGACTGCGACTGCAAATGAGAATGAAACAGCTGCTGCAACAGTAGTACAGTCGTCGCCAATGATGAAAAAGAAACCTTCTTCGTCTGCACCCCTGTCTGCCGTTGAGTCCTTTTATTTGCAACAAAAGCAGCAAAAGAATGCTTGGAAACAAAAGCAAACAGATTCTCGCATGATGCTGCAGTCCTATCGTCCCACCTCTGCAGCATCACCTGGTGCTACACAAAAGAAGAAGCAATTCAATACAAAGTATGCAGCATCGGAAATGGATGCATTCTATCTCAAGCAGAAACGCATGAATGACGATTTGAAGAAGAAGCAGCGGGATGCCAATGATTATTTACATTCGTACAAGATGCAACATGATAGCAGAGTGGCTGTGGATCCGCATGAGCAAGAACTCCATGGAATACCGTCCCTGACCTCATCCTTTCCGTCGTTTGCAGCCATGAGAAAGGTACAATCCAAGGCAGCAGCCATGCCACTGCCCCCGTCACCTGCGCCCAGTGCTGTTGTTGTGAGTAACACCGCCACCACGGGGGCACCGTCCATGCCAGATTTGATGACCAATGATGGTGAAGAAGAAGAAGAAGATATTGTCGTGGAACCAATGACAACGACGACAACACCCGTCGTCGTTGATGATGAGAGCAAACTGCAGAGTGAAGATGATGGAGAATTACGAATCGAAACGACTCAAAACGTTGTTGATGGAGCATCAATCGAAAAGAGTCTCGTCGAAAAGGTTGAAGCAGTAGCAGCAATCGATCCAAAGAAGGAAAGCAACGACAGTGATGAGAATGACGAGACTGTCATCGAGGTGGAGCCTGTTGATGATGTCAGTGCCAAAGAGACGAGCACGACAACCGAGGCTATTATGGACGACGCTCCTACTACAGACGACGAGGTCGCTACGTCAGAAGTAACGGACGACGACGACGACGACGACGACGAGAGGAAGAATGACGAGACTGTCGACACGAATGAGCCTGTTGTTGTTAATGTCAATGTTGAAGAAGAAAGCGCCCCCGCGACACTAGTCGAGGCTGATACTGGCGATGCCCCTCCTATTACACCCGCTGCCACATCAGAAACAAAGATTGGTGAGAAGAAGAATGACGAGACTGGCAGTCTGGCACCTGATGCTGACAATGCTGAAGAGATGAGCGCCCCAGTCGATGCTCCGACTAAAGTGCCATCACCTGACGGGGAAGCAACAGTCGATGATGAGCCGTTTGTCAACCCGCAAAGTGTTGCCTTGGACGAATCTGCAGTCACGACCGACCATGAGGATGCATCAGCAAAAGCCATCCCCGTTGAAGAGGATGGTGCGGTCGATGCTGACGAAGAAACTATCCTTGGTGGTTATGCTGTCGATGCAGCCGTCGATGCAGCCGTCGATGCTACTGGCGATGCTACTGGCGATGTCGTAGCAGAAACAACCCTCGGTGGTGACGATGCGGTGGCCGATTCTGAAGTAGAAACTGTTCCCGTTGATGTGGCGGACGACAAAACTAAACCTGAAGGTTCAGAAGATGCAGCAGAAACTACTGATGAGGGTGTCGTAGCACAGAACGACGTGACTGCACCTGAAGACAAGGACGATAAAAGCCTGAATGAAGCTGACGGTGAAACTGCACCTGCAGACGTGGAGGAGACGGCGCATGATGCAAACAATGCAAATGATGAGGATGACTTTGATGATCTACTCGACGAAGCACTTGAAGATGATGATCTTCTCGACGAAGCTCTCGATGCTGACCTTCTTGACGAAGCACTTGATGTGTCATCTTCAACCCCTCACCACGATGTGCCATGCGACGCGTCTGGAGTATCACTTGCTTCTGACGATGCCCTGGTCAAACAGATTTATGAATTGGACGAGCTACTGGATGATGTTTTGGTGGACATAAGTGGCGATTCCACATTGAAAGCGACCCTCGATGCAGAGGCGAAGGGTTTTGTGGTGGACAAGAAGACGACACCATCAGCGGTGAAGCCCCCAACCCCTGTTGTCAAGAGTCAGAGTGCTACTACTACTACTGTCAATAGTTCGCCTGTGCGACTAGCACCAAGAATTTCCACTGATAATAGTCGGACGACACCGCGAAGCAAAGTTCCGACTACGTCACGTTCCTCAGCTTCCAAGAAGCCGACCCGTATTACAACTCCCAGATCCACTGTATCGACCCCACGATCTATCACCACATCCCGTTCCACCAAGCCAACGACGACACCGCGGACTCCACGTTCCACCACGAGCACCACCCCTCGGTCTGTCAAGCATACCCCCCGCACAAAAAATACTGCAACTCCACGAATCACCACACCACCCGACCGTCGGGTCACCAAGCGACCGACTCCTATTCGCACCGTTACGACGCCACGATCGACATCACGATCAACAAGCTCATCAATCAAGAGTACAACTCCGAAAGACGTGCTTTCTCCAAGTCGTTTGATGGACAGCACAGCTCAAAGTCGGAGTCGACAACAATCTCGTTACATTTCCCCAGTGCGACGTCCCTATTCTCCTCGCAAGTCGGGAGGAGTGCCCGACTATTCTCGTCAGGAACAACAGACGGAACAACAATGCAATTACAAGTGGATGTTGGACTTGCACAGTTCTCGTGCTGGATGTGAACGATGTTTGCATTTTGCGTCTCCTGCCGAAATTGCAAAATTCAAGGCCGATGGTCACCATTATCGCATTAACAAGGTGCGCGGAGGATGCAGTCACTCTTGTGCACTCTTTCCTCGTGGCGAGAATGAAGCAGCCGTGCGACTATGTCGAAAGTGCTTTTATGATACACACCGACTTGGGAAAGCCTGAGCGAGAGTTTCTTTTAGTTCTCAGACCTTTTGATAAGTTAAATCAAATCTCCTGGATTCTTTGAGAGCTGAACCGCGGTGCTCATCCCCTATGATGATTGAGAGAAGCAACTGGAGGAGACGTTGGATATGCCGATTCTCGACGTTTCAACCTAAGTGCAGCATGTTTTGCGAACCTGTCGCTGGCATGCTCCCCTCCTAACTAAGACTCATTGTGAACCAATATTAGAATACGCAGTTTCCTCGCACAGGCGTCATTTGGAATCGTTCCTAGAGAGAATTTGTTGTTGTCAGTAATAATGACCACCCCTCGCTCCCAACGCAAGCTGGTGGAGCCTAGGTTGAATTCCGCACCGAGTTGCGATGGTGACTTTCATCTTCAAACATGGGAGAACGTAGCAACTCTCGCCGAGTCGTGATGTTACTGTTGTCGTTGTTCCTTGTATTTTAAGCGTAAGCTCAATGCACACCATCGATCCGTTAGTCTGGAAACATGTATGAGTGGCTCTGTGAGTTGCCTCTTCGGGAGTCACGGAGCCCGCAAGGTCCCGATCTGTATGTGAGGTGGCAGATGAATCCAGAAGTTAGTTCATTCCACATCACAAACCGCATCTTCCACATAGATGCAAACGCTTTTCGACCATTGTCTTTATCTGTCTTCATTACGACAGAGATCCTAAATGATTCGATTTCGTTGCATACTACTGCACGAAACACTAATCAGCCTTTATCCGTCGAATACCCACGAGTGAAACAGATTAAGGGCCCTTGGTTCCGCACCACTGGCAGTTAAACTAGTATGTTTCGGCAGAAGCGCCGAATGCGTTTTTAAACGTTTCCGTTCTGCGATCACCTAAACCAACACTACATCTAACCATACGCCTCGGAGGAAGAGAAGATAAAATACGGGCATCAGTAGTCTTGCCAAACATGTCCTTTCAACCCAGCACAGCCCTAGTGTATGCATCTGTATCTACCACCAGAGAGACAATGTAGGTATACGCTACGTAGCTCTGAGGCCCAGCGGGAACCTCTACGATGCTGCCAGTACCTGTGGCTTGGACACTCGATTAGAGGGATAGACCTTTATAAGAGTGGAGTATTCCAGAATAATACAAAGATAGTTCCAAGGTGAAGTTTGCGCCGGTTGTAGCATACATTGACGGCCAGGGGTTAGAGAGTACATACACGGATAGATTCGCGGTTCAATACGCATTTCATACGAAGATAGCTCCAAGGTGCAGTTTCAAGTTTGTGCACGGATAGATTCGAGGTTCAGTACGCATTTGTACGTATTATCCCGGAGCCTACGAGTTCTTCTCCCTTCCCGCTTCCCTCCCTCGCTATCACAGAGATGAGCTATACAGTTGTCAAGTTGGTTCATTCACGATTGATCGAAACGCTGTATGCCCGAATTCGTGAGAGCAAGTTTGAATTCAGCTGCACAGCCGCCCCTAGACGCGTCATCTTGCTGGACCTCGTACGTGTTAACTATTATGGAGTGCGGTATTGCCCAAAATAGACCTCGTTGATCTTGTCACAACGACTTCGTGGGACCAAAATGCTACACCATCATCCAAGAAGCCCACAAAACCAACATAATCCAAAAACCAAACCAAAAACGCTCAACGCAGCATCATCACTATGTCCTACTCCAAGCAGTGCAAGACGGCCTCGTCCTCCTCCAAGAAGGGCCCCAAAACCAAGAAGTCTCCTCAGCATAAGGCTGCCGAATCAAAATTCTTAGCCATCAAGAATGAGGGCTTGCTAGCTGTTGCGAATAGTTACCGCAAGGAACGAGAGTTGAAGGAACACAGCATTCAGTTTGACGCTCCTACCCATGCTCTTGGAAAGAATGCCGAGGCTATGTTTTATTACGTTCAATCGGTCGCGGGCAGAGAATATCTGACGAGTTTGCACGATACTGTTATCAGTGCTTCGTCGATGCCGTTCAAAACCGTTGCCAGCCAAAATGATATTCAAAGCTCTTACTGCTGGCGACAAGAACATGGAGACAAAGGATTGGTGTACATTCAAATGTTCTCCCCAAAACAAGGCAAAGTTTCTTAAAGTCTGCACCGACAAAATGCACAGTTTCTCGAGTCATTCGGCGCCTTGAAGCACTATCTGAAGAAGATGGAGTTCTTCAAATGGATCCTGGAATATAGCAATGTCATGATTCCGATTGTCGAAGTGGAACAGTATGTGGGCGAAGAGAAGAATAGGAGCTCCGACGAGCGAGAAGCAAGGCACATGTGACCTACATATTATAAAAATTGATTCATTGTTATACCCCACCAGCTGTAACATGCAACTCGAAGGACTTATTCGACTCCAATGTCAAGCCACAGAGAGTGGCATTTACGAGGTCCTCTAGCCATTAATCAACAATGAGGTCCAAGGTATCCTGAATGGCTAGACTGTAGCTACCGTCGTACCTGAAGTAGCGCTGTGGAGCTAGCTATGCAATTGCCCGCAATGTCGTGAACATCAGTCGGGCAAGTACTCATTATGTTGCCGTTAAGCAAATCTAGTAGAACAAGACCAAGTATAACTTAGATCTCCATGTCGTCCCGAAGGTGGATACATGCGGTTGGCGTTGGATCCAGAAGTGGTATTCGCTGTTAGACATTTTCGCCGAACCAACACCACAGAGTCTGAACGTCGCCGCACAAGAGAACACCATATCCTCTAGGGCCCGTCTTTCTACAGTGGGCCACATAAGTAGGCAACGATCATGTTGCTGGTCGAAGCGATGAATATGTCTATTTTACCGTTTTCGTTCTGCAATCTCCTACTACCAACGCCATCCTGTAGAACATTGCCACTATGACGCAACAACCATACGTCAGGGAGGAAGAGAAGGGTCCCATCACTTTATCCTTGATTGGATCCTTCTTAAATGGCTCCGGCAACAAAGATGATCCAACAGATAAAGTCACCAATCCCATCAAGGATATTGGCACACTGCTGAAGCTCACCTTTGGTGAAGAGGGAATCGTCCGGAAGTGGTCCTCCACCGACTGCCTGGTTGATACAGGCTGGAAGTGGTGGGATGGGCTTCTCGCCATCTTCCTTGATCACACCGGGTGCAACGCAACTGGTGATGAAGGAACCAAAGCACTCGCTACCGATACCAAAGATAACGGCAAGCAAGGCCTCTGGGTTGTCACAAGGTGTCTTGAGACCGGGGATGTTGCCACCGTTGTTTGGTCCTTCACCTGGTTGGAGAGCACGATGGAACTTCTCCTTGATCTCGTCCATCTGGTCGTCCTTATGACGGAGGGAGAGCTTTGTTCCGTGGGACGGGACGAGGCAAAGAAAGGACACGGCAAGGATGGCGAAAATCTTGTTGGAGAACATGTTGGGATAAGGGAGAGTAGTGGGTCTGTACAGACAGTAGAAACATAGCAAGAGGGAAAGGATTAGAATTCTGAATACTCTGTGCTAGGATTTGAAACGAAAATAGAGTCTTACGGAATTGGTTCTTCTTGATAGAGTAGAGCAAACAATATTTGAACTTTTTGTGGTATCTTCATCGATCTTTGAATCATACACCATAGTATTCAGAAGTAAGCGGGAAAGCCTTCTCATTTGGCGGAGGGATCTAAACAAGGACCAGTCATCATGGAATGTCAACGACGGACGTTTGTCCAGGACCACGGAACGATAATTGAGAAGATGAATTATTGTCCATGGATAGAACAAGTTTGCCTGCATGGAACATACTAACTTGCTATCAGAAGGTTGTCATAAGAACACAGAAATAGACAGAAGTCGGGCGGTGGTAGGTAAATTTCGCTGGTTTCCTACAGTCGTTGCATACTGCCTGACAAGCATACGCCCCCTTAACGACTTATGGCATGGTCTTGTGCCCTTCTGCCGCCTTCTTTGGAAATTCTGTAGGACCGAAAGCCGATGGAGGATCGTTTAAGGCAAACGGGATATGAAATCGTATCATTTTGTGGACGTTGTACTTTCGAAGAAGGAGCGTACCACGTACCTCTCTATTAGGAAGCACACATATACGCTTGGTCGCTCGTGCTATCATGCGCATCTGTTACCTCTGTGGGAGCATCACGTGCAGTCGTAAAAGCATGTGCTGTCCGTGAACCTACTTGGAACAGACAGCAGTGCCTGAGCGACCAGAAGTACCCAGATGGTCCAGACAGAGTAGAGTAGAAGTATGATACTTTGCGAGCGACACGCCTACATTTAGCCGATGTTGGCGACCAGATGCTTTCCGAAAAGAGAGCTTCCCTGCCAGAGTGGATGTTTATTGCTAGAAACGATCGGAGCTACGGTATCAACCAGAGACTGCCAAACATGCCGGAAACGCTCTGAGTTGCGGTATACCAACCAGAGACCGTTAAAGGCAGCGGAACAATGCGTGTTCTATCTACCGTGGTTGTTGACCAGTCGGAGTAATGCAGAACCGGGTTTGTTGCGGGCACGGGGCTTCAACGTTGCTACCTATCGTCATGGTAGACCGAACTGCATAGTTTGGTGGTGTCTTCGTGATGTCCTGGAGAAGATATATGAGTGACATCTACTGATCTGATTGCGCATGGTCTACAGTCTAGGTGCCTAGATGTTCGCGAGACCGAGTCTGGTAGCTCAACGACAAAGCGTCGACCCGAACATATACCCTACCTGGAAGCAGAATAACAACTCCAACGGACAGCCGTTGAACGTCTCCAGCAGCTTGTCCCTGGCCGCACACCGTGGGCCTCGAGCAGCAGTTTTCTATTGACTTGTGATTGGTAGCATCACTTCGGGTTGTGGTTGTAAGCAGAAGCGTTGTTGGTGCATCTGTAGTGTGTACAGAGGAAGGCAGCGAGAGTGAATGTAGCCAGAAGTCTGGCACCTACACGTGTAGAGGCTACCTTTACTGCCCATCGTTTGGGCTTCTTTCTCAGTCGAAGGAGCAGACAACAACAATCATATCCTAGCATCGCTTATTCTTTTAATCCCACTTTGGTACTCCACTATTGACTGGTTGAGCATCGTATCCATAGGAAGACTGCTGTTGTGACGGATGCGATGGTTCCGCATCGTCCTCGCCATCTTCCATACTGGTACTCGTACAAGAGCTTAGTAGCATAAACACGGAAGCGATAAAGACAATCATCATCATGACCGCCATGGCAGCGCGGGGATTCACCTCTTCTTCCTCCACCCATTCATATTGCACGGCAAAGCTCACTCGCTTTTGTGGTCCATAGTCTGGCGTACTGCTAATGCTTAAAATTTGTCCTTCTCCTGATTTCGAATACACGAATTTGACGCGCAACGTTTCCAACGACTCTCCCCTGCTGTTGACAGTCTCGATCCATGGCAGTGGTCGGAGCCCTTCTTCAAACGCTAGTGAGAAGCGTTTGGGAATGGGAGAAAAGGTAGCCGTGGATCGTCGTCCAAAGAGCGATTGTTGACTTCGTAGGGCATCTTGCGCAATCACATCAGTACGATAAATTGTATCGACGGCATCACCAATGCGATAGGCGGCGCATGACGAGATGAACAAGAGAACAAAGAGCAGCGGCAGCAGCGTCATGGTGGATTTGGATTTGAAAGTGTTGCAAATGTCTCTCAAAAAGGGACTATTTTAGTACCCAAATGGAATCAGGAATGCGAATAGGTCAATCAATGAATCGCCAAATGAGCTTGACGTAACTACACGTGTAGGAGGATGCCTGCTTGCTGCCTCGATGGACTAGCTAGCTCGGTAGCTGGTATGGATATGGTGCTGTGTTGCCCACCACACAGAGTGAACTCTGGTCCTATGATAGTCGTTATCTGTTCGTATCTCTGCTGCGATCTTTTCGCACCTCGACTGCGATCTTTGGATCTTCCCGCACCTCAAGAGCTATGTTTGGGTTTTCCTGCACCTCGCTACGAAAAGGCCTGCTTGTGCAGTAGGGTGGACTCGAGTAGCTCATCAACTCCAGTCACTAGTATTGGGTTTCGTTCTGAATCCCTTTGCTACCGCCAAGCTCTTCCGCTGCCAATTTCGCAAGTTGCTCGTTCGGTATCTGGCTCCTTGGCATACCGATCGCGATCAACAATTGTAACAAGAGCAATAAAACTCCGATATGATGTAGGTGGTTAGCATATAAGCCTCTCACGCTTGATACCGGGGTTCGAGTCCCCGTATCGGAATCCTTTTGTACCACCTATCTACTCACTCAGAAACATGCACATCTCCCCGTGAT
>JAVCKV010098732.1:0-20491 GCA_032274145.1 Herpochondria borealis | reverse complement strand
GTTCCTGTGGTTGTGTCACGTGACGGTGGTATGGGTATGGAGCTCCTGGAACTAGCTGGAGGACGCGACGACGACTTCGGGCTGACTATTATCGAGGGTGTCAGTGGGAATGCCGAGAAAGCTGGGGTCCTAGCTGGCGACTCGATCGCCTCTGTTCAGGTGCGAATGTCCACAGTCAAGGGAACCAATGTCAAAGAAACACAACAAACTATTGATTGTGAATGCCGCAACTTTGACACCACCATCGGAGCCTTGACTTCGATCCCTCCCGAAATTGATGCTGTCATTCTGAACCTGAAGCGAATCCGTCGGTGGCCAAAGGTGAATGTCGTTGTCGAGTATCCTCCTTCGCAGGTCGCCGAAGGAGTGGACAACACGGAGACTGTTCAACTTTTTGCAGGTGAAAACTTGCGAAGAGCACTCTTGAACCGCGGTATTGTCATGGAAGACCCAAAGGCTGGCAAATGCGACTTTTGTGGAGGAAAATGCACTGTGAAGGTCGATGTGGGAATGCCGTTGATGAGTCCCATGAGCACCACGGAGGAGAAAATAATGAAGAGGAATCCAAAATGCAGGGTAAGTGAATCCAAGCATGTGCTGTAGTGTGTAGAGGCTGGGTGCTCACTATTATCTCCTAAACAGATCTCTTGCAAAACTGTAGTTGGATACAACATGCAGGAAGGGGACGTCAGGTTGAAAGTCAACCTGAACGAGTGGACAAGCTCTGACAAAGAAGCCTCAAACCCTTTCTTCAGTAGATAAGCAGACCTAGCTGGAGCATTAAACCATCACAACCTCTGCAGTATCTAAGCTTAGAAAGGCCAAACATGTGCAATAGTTTCGTCGATGTCACGTTCTGACAATAAAAAAGCAGGAAGAGATACAACTATGCTACAGTCGATAGTGCATCCGCGAGATATCTCTGTCTTTGTTCGAGAATCTGAGGTCGGCGATGCCAATACGATGCAGCACAACGAGTCAGCTGGTTTCCAATCTCAGTATGCATGCGCTTGACTAAGGGATAACCTGCTGAGCAGACAAACATCGTTTTGTACCGGTTAGCTTTTATCACACCATGGACCTGTATGCACTTCGAGTGCTTTGTGCTTCAGCTTTTCGTGCCGGTTCACATTTTTCCTTGACGGAAACGTGCAACCACAGATCTTGCACGCAAAATCACCGCCTGTACTACTGCCAACAACGCCGACTTCTTTATCACGGGCGGCAAAGTCCTGTATACGCGCGTCTCGAATATCGACGTTTCTTTGGTGCACCATGTGGTAGCTATTGGACTCTAGATGCACTGTTCGGCACGGGTATCGAACGGAGTACACCACCACGACTGTAGCGTCGTTTAGAAGCTGATGAATAATCTCGAGTTGGAATGTTGCCGCGAGAGTCACCAAAAGGGGGTCGCAGGAACTGCAATCGTATCCATCGCGCGTTATTGATGTCGACAGAACGGCCTGCCTGATCTCTTTATATTCTTGACTTGTCAAGGGGTGCCCATTCCACTCAACAGGGTGTCGTTGAAACAGGAGGACATGACCCATGCAATCTTCTTGAGGTGTCGCGAAGTTTGAAACTGAATGTTGTAGATAAGCCAAGAGGGATTGGTGAGACGAAATCTGCACGGGAAGGCCCGCAGTGCCCATCAGCAAAGAGTTCCAAACGCACAGCCCTTCTTCGTATTGCTTGGAAATTTCTCTCCTGCGCTGTCGCGTAATACGATTCGGTGTCCTGTCATCCTTCTGGGACCCTTTTGATTTCTTGGTTTTAAAGTGTGGTGACATCTGGTGGTGCGTGTTGACGTAGCTAGGATCGCGTGCAGTGTTCACGATTTATGATCTGAAAGCTAAGAAGTCCATTCTCCGAGTGTACGATTGGGAATATCCATGACTCAGGTGCGAACAGGAGAGTTTTTCTTTACGGTGAAGTATTGTTACATTACAAATACAACTCAGGACCACTAGTAACGATTCAACCATTCCAAGAAACCCTCAGGGTTTATATCTCATTCAGCCACCCGTTGACGTTCATGCGTGGTTTGATGTGGGAGAGTTGCCCTCGCTGTGGTAGCTGGAACACCCCGAGCAGACGTTCGTACCTAGAATAAAGCTACCAGCACTACCAGCACTACCACCTCAACGCACACTTGTTGTTCATTGACTGCGGCCGACGGCGCCAGGTATGTTGACTCAAATGCAAATACGGAAGAGATCACGCAGCCAACGCTCCAAGCGAGGGGGCTGCGCCATTGACTTGCAATGTGAAAAGATATTCTCATTCTGGTTATTATGAGATAGCCTGGAACGAGGAGCCAAGAAATTGGAGTGTCAGTAGTACGTTGTCGTCTCACTTCGATACCCTGGCGCAATCGGTGCACATCTTGACGCTACATGGATTCGCTTGCTTTCGCCCTCTTTAGCCTTTTGACAAGACGATTTCGCAGAGATCCTGCATCGTTGATTTGTGCTACAGGAGCGCAAGGCAGTATCTTGCCATAGATATCCATGTTGTCTTCAACGAATGCCGGATCTAACCCGCGACTTCTGCACCAATTCGTCACCAATTCTCGGTCCGGTTGGCCCTCTGTAGGAGTAGTAGATGGCAGTGGCGCACTAATGTGACTTGAAAGGATAGCCTCCTCTGGCGGCAACGTCCATTCATGAAAAGCATCGTCCTTCTGTCGGCACTTTTCAACATGCTGACGAGCTAGAGGTATAAATGAAGCAGTCAATACTTCTTCAACAACCATTCCCAGAGCAACTTGACCTGAAATGTCGAGAGGAATGCGCTCATGCTTTCGCTTCTTTTTCCCAACGCTTGGGACAGGAACTGTCATTTCAACAACTTTGGTTGGCTTGAAGTGCTCTTTCATCCATTGATAGTTTTCATCATCGCTATTATAGTCCCAGTAATCCCGTTGCATGGCGGTGCGTTTGGATCTGGACTTGATCCAGTGTGGAGTTTTGCGTGTACGTGCAGGCGTTTCTTCTCTCGCGAGAAAGCTCATTGTTTTCCACTCGTGACGTGCTGCTGATTTTCTGTCAACGATGGCATGTTGCTTGATATATTCCAGCATTGAGGGCGACAAGGGAGTATTTGGAAAGTCCAGCAGTGGATTTTGGGGGTGCTCATTCTTGTCGCTCTTCAGGTAAGTGGCCCACCCAACGAGAGAACTCATATCCAGAATCGGCATGTGCCCGAACAGACTTTCATGTCTCCCCCACTCAGCCTGAGTCCAATCAATTGGTGGTATATCGACTCTCTCGTCTTCTGAGCTTTCTTCGGACGAGGATGACTGCAAGGCAAAGTTGGCTGCCTCTTTGTGGCGACCAACTCGTTCCAGCAGTTCTTTCCGTTCAAGTCTTCCTTTCCGCCTCTTATGCCATTTTTCTACGCCTCGTCGCTGCACTCGGCGTAAATACTGGTCTTCTGTAACTGCACCAGCGAGCCCGATTTCCTGAGGATAACTGACCACCGTTCGAGGAGTTAAACCCGTCTTGAGCAAATGAGCTTGCGCCAAAGTTGGCGGCTCGGGTTCATCGTCAGAACTGATCGGTTCTTCTTCGTTACTATCCATTTCTGAACGCACACCCCAATCAATTGGTCACATGTACAACTCTCCACACTCTCTCCTCGCTAAAAGTGCACGTGATAAAGATGGCTGGTCGAACCAAAGTAAGTATGAATCAATCCGCTTAAAATCACCTGAATGAATCACAAAGTCAAAACGGGAAACTTGAGCGGAACAAAAGAACGACGCGTGCAGGACTTGAACCTACGCGGGATAAACCCAATAGATTTCGAATCTATCGCCTTAGACCACTCGGCCAACGCGTCTTTGATTGTTAAATACGCCAGAAATTATGCTATTTGAAGTTTTTGCAAATAACTTATCGTCCTAAAAACCCAAGATGGTTGCTCGAACCATACACCTGTCATCTCAGAGTAAAGGACAGCACCATGGCGAAGCGCAAGAACAAAGGTAGGAATAATCAGAATCGGAACAATCAGAATCAGCAGAGGCGTAAAAAGCGTCGAAAGTTCGAACGGTTTTGGGTAGAAGATTGCACTGAGCTCAAACCTCCCGAAGGCCAAGAACCGGATCTTCTCGTCACCATTTCCCGTGTCGAGCTCCACGATGATCACACCCACAAGGCCAAAACTGACAAGATTGATCTGAAAAACGGTGCATCAGAGAAAAGTAATAAGCCTGCGGAGAATGTAGTAGGTCTTGATGCGGCCCGAGATTATGTTATCAAAACACAAATCGATCAAGACGACGGGGCGAAACTGGTGGACAACGCGAAAGCAGAGATAACAGCGTCAAACGGCGACAGCGAGTCTGGGAAGCCGGTCGAACCATCTTCTCTAATCGATTCCTCCGTTGAAGCACAGCTCGATCAACGTGGTGGCTCAAAGCCAGACGACAGCTCAAAAGCTGAGACAACGCAAACGAATGACCAAGGCGAACCTATCACCCATCAGAGCAAAGGAGATGAGACGGCTGACGCTAAGCACGGCGAACATTTTGCTATCGATACAAGTTTCGTTTCAGTGATGCGGGATCCTTCTGCCAAGGGTCCCATGAAGAAGTTCCAACACCAAAATTTCAAGCCTCTTCCAAACGGCGACTGCGGAGATGGGGTCGTCAATCCTCACGACAAGTCGGAGGTACCTGACAAGTACTGGGCTCAACGCAAACGATTCTTTTCACGCTTTGATGACGGTATTTCCTTAGATAAAGAAGGGTGGTATTCTATCACACCCGAGAAGATTGCCAACCACATTGCAGAGCGATTGGTGGAGGGAGGAACGAAGGGTATGGTTGTGCTCGATGCCTTTTGCGGCTGTGGAGGAAATGCGATTGCCTTTGCACAACGACAGGAAGTCTCACTGGTGGTTGCAATCGACTCGGATCGCCACAAACTCCAGCTTGCAGCCACTAATGCAAGTGTGTATGGCATTGCCAAGGAGAAGCTTCTCCTTATCCATGGAAACGCATGCGAGGCACTTCAATCCTACAAGAATGGCAAACGAGAAGCTTCAGGAAAGGAGCAAGGAAACGTTGACCGAGTAGACGGGTTTCAGATTGGTGGGATGGAGCTGCTCCCCGACCTTATGCATGCCGTCTTTCTCTCGCCTCCCTGGGGCGGGATGGACTATGCGGAATCTGGAAAACGTAACTATCATGTTGAAACTTGCATTGAGGTGCAAGCTTTTCCGGACGGAACCTGGAATGGAGAAGAAATTCTTCAAGCAAGTGCAATTGCGACGAGTGGTCCCGTGGTCTACTTTTTGCCGCGTAACATCAACGGTGTATCGTTGGGTCGAAGCGCACTCAAGTCGAAATATAAAGCCCTCGAGATCGAACAGAACATATTGAACAACAAGCTGAAGACAGTGACTGCGTATCTTGGGATGCCTTGTTGAGCAGTCACATTGGAGTCCAGTGTAGCCTAGCGCGCTATAGCCAATGTTGCTGGAATAGTATCGTTCCAGTGGTGCGATCGCTATCGCTAATAGGTAGCTTACACTACAAATTTGAACCTCAACTGATCTGCTCTATGTGCGCGGTTGCCGATATCCTAGGGTGTTGGCAGCTGGATTCGTTTCCACACAGGGAAAGGCGGTCGCCTCTAGTTGGGAGAGGATACTCTACTTGTAGGAGAAGGACGTGCTACACGTGGTAGCATGCGTCCCGCAGCTTCGCGCACAGCATGACAAACAGCAAGCCAGGAACAGCAAGCCAGGCTTGCCGGCATGTAACACCTTGTTCTGCTACATTACAGGGGGGCCGTGTTTCAATTCACTCTTCAGTCACACTTTGCCACAGAAGGCCTTTTCGAAGCTCGATCAAAGGTACTACCTGGGCATTTTTCGGTCCAGATTGGCGGTTAGCTAGAATAAGGGAAGGAGAAGCAAGCTTCGCTCGTGGACTCGTGCGTGTAAGCTTTCCACAAACCTCAGCATCCGTCTCCAACCTATTCTATTGCCAATTGAATCGTGGAAACCTCGCTCACGATGACAAGCAACAATCACGTTGTCCTCTAGAGACTCGCCACCGACCGAGCGGCGCAAAATCTGTATTGAAAATGCATGTATAGATGCAATACATGCACCGAGAGTCGCCACGAAAGCGGCTCCTTGAGCATGAAAAGCCACGGTGGTCACGACTGAACCCGTCTCTTTAAGAATGTTGGCCTCACAAAATAGAGCAAGAAGAACTTTCGCATACACTGTACTCCTTTCAAAACACAGACAGAATGAAATTCTCTATTGTAACCATATCTCTTCTCTTCTCCTCCATTGTGACTGGTCGTTCTCTTCTCGATGAAGGAAATGAAACAGTAAGTCACAGCTTGTGTAGTGCTTTATTGTTGCGGAGAGATTGTTGTAATTGGTGAGCCTAGATTGACAATTTCTCTTCCTTCCATACAGAGTGGCGTCAAGGCTGGTTTCAACTGCCTTGCAAACTGTACTGTCAGTACCACTGGAGACGATTGCTTCCAGCTGACAGATGACATCAAGAGGCAAACTGGCGTCGTTTGGTCGACCGACCCCCTTACAATTGCTAACTCATTCGTAGTGGAGGTTGCAATGTACTTTGGCAGCAACGATGGGCCTGCCTGGAACGGCACAGGTACTCCGAACGATCCTGGTGCAGATGGTATTGCATTTGTCTTGCAGAATCAGGGCCCAGACACTGTTGGCAAGATTGGTGGTGGACTGGGATATGCGGGCATCAGTCCTTCATTGACGGTAGAACTCGATACCTATCAGAACAAGGGTGCATCCGACGACCCAGCAGAAGATCATGTTGCTTTGGTCCGAGATGGCATTTCAGTTGATGGAATCTTGGAAGGACCCAACCAGTTGAATACCAATCTCGAGAATGGCGCATTTCACAATGTCACTTTTGAATGGCTGAGTGATACGTCTACGATCACCGTTTATCTGAATGGCACCATCGTTCTCACTTCTTCGGCAGTGAATATGACTGATATTCTTCAGTCAGATTTAGCATACATGGGCTTCACGTCGTCCACGGGCGAGTCTAGCAACGTTCATGAAGTGTGTGTGCGATCTATTCACAGTGGCGCTTTTGCACTTGCTGCTCCCACGCCTGCGCCAACTGCGGCGCCTCCAGCTGCATTTGGTATGGCCGCTCCCTCCCTATCTCAAGCTCCCTCGCTTTCACCGGCTCCATCGAGTATGCCCTCTATCAACTCTGCTCCTTCATGTATGATGGGCAAATCCGGTGGGAAATCGGGCAAGGCAGGTACTGAGATGACAAAGAAGGCTGCAAAGAATGGCAAGAATGGCAAGAACGGCAAGAACAGCAAGTCTAAAAGCTCGGCGGCGAAGGGTCCCGGTCGACTTCGTCGTTTGAAGGGCAACGGCGATGATGACGACGACGATAGAAACGTCGAGTGTGCGGACTTTGGAGATGACTTCGGAGATGAGGAAACCGAAGGTGATGACGGCGACGGCGACGGCGAGACTAGTAACGGCACTGTAGGCGTCTACTACAATGAGACACTACCAGAAAACGCTGGAGCTCACAATGATTCTTCTGAGACGACCACCACTGATTCTGAGACCGCCGCCAGTGACTCCAATAGCAATTCTGAGACGACCACTAGCGATCGTGGTAACTTTCGCACTGCGTCAGTGACGGATGCGTCTGCCTGTGCGCAAACGACGGGCTTTGTTGGGTCCGTGGTTGGAGTGATGACCTGGGTTGCGATATTGCTCTGATTAAGTAGATGAAACTTCGGTAACAGACATAGATTAGATTAGACTAGAGATTACTACGCAGATTCAATCTTCAGCATATTTTGGCAACCACGAGCACATTGCAATAGGCACACTCCAAGGCTCACCCATGACACGGAAAACAAAGTCACTCCTCAACGTTTCCAAACTCAAAAGACTTGTCATAAGGGAATAACTCAGTTCCGCTAGATAGCTTGGTGCCTAAGGAATACAGGAAAGCCTCAAACGACTTAGCGTTTTGCTGTAGGATGAAGCAGCCAAATCCTCCGTCCTTTTCGAGCATTGTCCATACTTCATGAATTTCCCATCCTTCTGACTTGGCCTCGGCAAAAAGAATGAATAGAACCATTTCACGATCAAACATGTCGCTCAATGTACTGATACAACGTTTTGTAGTCTCCTTCAAGTGGTAATTGAATCCTAATCTCAAGTGATGTAAGACCAACTTCAGATTGCTCTGACTTCCAGTAGGTTGCAGGGATCTCGCTAACGTCCAATCGCAAGTGCGCTGCACTGATTCTGGCTTCTTGACACACAATCTATCAAACCAGCGTAGCAGCACCGGCGCATTCTCTCGAGTTATTGGCGTGGGTCGAGTGCAAAGGGTTAAAAAATCCTTGACAATTTCCCACTCTGCAGGATCGTCATCAGGCCACCTTACAGTCATGTCATTACGCTCGCGCATATCATGAGTGAGAATGCCTTCAAAATAGCGACTTGAAGCAACTAGCTGTTCGCACGAATGGTTGAAAGACTTTCCACCGATGACAACCTTGAGGTCTTGTTCGAAACCCCATTCATCCTTTAGAACAGTCGGTATGTGAGACGAAGGAGCTAGAGCATCCATTGTTCGCTTCGAAGGAGTCAGTTGTCCGTCCATTTTTCCCGCTGACTGAGATTCTTCGTCAGGCGGATAGTCATCAGTATCAGCTGCTGCCACGACACCAGGCTTTCCAGGTTGAACGGAAATTGGACTCCAGCCACCAATCTCCAAGCGATGCACAGCAGTCAGCAATTCAGAGATGTTGTGTCCGAGCTCCTGTCCAAGGTACTCTTGCAGCATTCGAGTAGCGTTCTTCTTCGTGTTTGACATGAACTCGTATGTGATGCCAAGCTTCAGTGCGTCCCATACTGTTTTGGAAAAACCTGGAAAGAAATGTATGCCATCCTTGAGCAGATGCTGCGTATAAACATCATCGCATAGAGACAAAAGTGATGGGATTGTCACCTGCAACCCATGAAACCAGTAGGCAAAAATGGCTACATTGCGCTCGTCGACAATGGGAGGTGGCGTCTCCCCAATCGTGAAGAAGTTCCTCACTTCCCTCCAATGTCTTCGAGGGTCATAAACACTTGCTCTTGCAGCAAACACGACAGACTTCTTGCCTTTCTTGGCGAAAGCGGACGCGAAGAACCGGCTCGCTCTGCTCAGGAGAAGGCTTGAATGAGTGTACGTCTCGTGTCGGTGGCTTCCTTTGATAATAATGGTAGCATCCGCTTGCTCCATTGTTGACACACACGATAATTTCAAGTTGGAATACGTTGTGATGGAAGCTGTTATTCAGATTTTGATGTGAAGTTCCAGTGACCGACTGAATCCAAGCCAGGGTTTTCAGGGGTAGGCATCGGCTCTTTTCCCCCATCCCACACACTTCTCTTGAGGCAAAGGCCCTCCTAATAGAGAGAGAATGAATCTAGCACCTACCATTTCTTCGATTCATTCTACTTCAAAATGCAGGGGACCATGGGTGGACTGTCATCTGGAGTACCGACACAGTTGTAGCCGCGTGTTTTTTCACTGCGAGAATGTGACGTGCGGGTTTCAACGTCGAGGACAAGCCTAAGGGATCTTCCTTGTCTTCTGCGGCTCGTAATTTAAGTTCGAACACAACTTACAGCGTCGATGGAAGTTAAACTGAGATATACTCCATGGTGAAAACCATATGAACGTGTCAAGCACACGCGTGGAGAGTGCGGACAGACTAGTCCTACGAGTGATGGCATCGGTGTGAAAATATTATGCCCTCCTCTGCATTCCGTCTTGAATAGTCGACCCTGGTATCTTGAGTAGATTATCTTCAAGGTCGAAGCGAAGGTAGCCGCATGAGAGAATTGCAAGCAAAGGGTGTACTTAGCTCGAGTGTATTGCTCCACGATACACAACAGGATGACCATCTCGATCCTTTCGTCAATCCCAGCCCCCGGACCTCCTCTGAGAGTATTTTTGCCAATAGCTTTAGTGAGATCAGTGTGTGTCCGTCTTCTGTATCTCAGAAACAAGGTCTTTATTCTCGATTCTAAGTTTCGCAACATGGCGTTCCGCGTCACTGAGTTGCTGATTCAGCTCCTCTAGCTTGCTCTGATTCTCCTCTTGGAGCGAATTGACAGCCTCCTCCTTCTGCTGTCGAAGGTTTTCAAGCTCTTTCTCGTGCTCTATTTCCTTGAATACCAATGCATTCGTTCGTGCATTGTCGAGCACAAGCGTTTCGAGATCTTGTTTCTTTTTGGTATCCTCACTGGTTTCTTCGCCAGCAGTGGACTCCAGGTTTTTAATGTGACCATTTAGACGGAAGAGTTCCTTTGCCATTTTGCTGCAAGTTTGTAAATGAACTTGTTTCTGCTCCAACAAACACCGATTCGCTTCCCAAATGATCTCTGTACGCTCAGCTTCTTTCTGTCGGTATGTCTTGGTCATCATCTTCATTTTTTCAAAGCAATCACCCAATGACTGCAACACCAGTTCGTAGTCCGCTTCCATTCGGCTCATCTGCGTCTTCAAAAAGGCTTCTTCGCCCTCTTTAGACCGGAGCTTAGCTTCAAGCTCCACACGACCACTAGCTTCATCTTTGAGGTTCTTAACTTCGTCCAATAGGTTGTCAACATGCTCATCGCGAAGAGATAGTTGCAGCTCCAAGTTCGTCATCATTTTGGTAACTTGTGACTCGTTCAGATTCATGTTGACAGATTCGCCATCAAGCTGCACAGAGGACGACGAAGAGCTCTCGCTACTATTACGCTGTGATTCACCTCCTTTGGCATTCTCAAGATTGAGCTTTTGCAGTTCGCGATCACGGATTCGAATGATCTTACGGAGATGTTGGTTCTCCTTCGCCGACCTTTCTGAACTTGATTTGAATCTCTTTCTTTCTTTATCCATGCGAGAAAGGCTCTTTTGTATGCGCTTGAATGTGCCTTCAAGTTGGTCAACCGATGCCTCGTGCTGTTCATTGGTCACCGCTCGTTCTTCGATTAATCGAGCCACGTTCGCCCTCTCTTCAGCCAGCAGAGTCTGCAGGGCACCCACGTCCTCAGGTTCCTTTCTCTTGAAGAACGAACCACTCTTTCTTGCTGGCTTGCCTTTGCCGCTACTCATAGTGTTCTACAGTATGTCATAAACACAAAGAGGCAGTTCTCGTTATCAAACAGCAGCAAACGAAGAGGGTCACTGCATGATGGATGAGCGCGTCAGAGAAGTGAACTCGCCAGATTTTAATATGTGTTGACATGTAGGGCAACTACGGCGTGAAAATTCTACCCGAAACAAGACACAGAATATTTGGCGGGAAAAATTAGCATTTTAATTGATTTTTGTACGTTTGTCTGTAGCTTGCTCTTTCAGACGTGGAACTTGAAGTCAGTCTGCCTCCGTCCGTTGTCGCTGATTTTTGATTGGTTGAGACCACGAGAAGGGCCGCGCTCGATTTCCATTGTTGCGCCGCAGACGCAGACGCTGTGTACTGTATCTTGCTTTCAAGGTCAGACAATGATCGCCGCCGCGCTGGTCACGCCGTCCATTTGTTTCCGAAGCCCTCCCCGTATACCAAAAGACATCAACATCGTCATTTGCTTGTTGCAACTTCAATAGACAGTGAACAACATTGTTATTCCACACCATGGAGGCATCACTATTAGAACAAGAGCAACAGCAACTGTCATCAGTATCAGGGATCTCTGAACTAATGCAAGATGCTGTTCAAGGCTTTGATCAAGACCCCAAAATCGCTGCACTCCCAAGAGTGCTGTTAATGGGACCTCGCCGCGCAGGCAAGACATCCATTCAAGTGAGTGCTTCTTTGTGTCTTAGTCTCAAGACTGACGGGGGATGTGTGATTGCTGCATCTTGACTAACCCGCCCCCTCGCCCCCCTTATCGTTAAAAACCTCGATTGAACGTGCTTAGAGAGTCGTTTTTCAAAAAATGTCTCCTCACGAGACTCTGTTTCGATTAGAAGCGACGCAGGGTCTCGAACGTGCCGTAGTGGACCATACACCCCTTTGTCGTTTTACCATTTGGGACTTTCCTGGCGATTACTATGGTGATGCGGATGTACAGGGGCCCACGTCTCTTATATTTGTCATGGACGCACAGGATGAACCCTATGATCACGTGTTGCAAAGCTTTACCAACGTTGTCACGAGAGCTATTCAAGTGAATCCACAAATTACCATTGAAGTATTTATCAACAAAGTGGATGGAGAGTTGTTTCTGAGTGACGAGTCCAAGTATGATTGTCGTCGAGATATCATGGCGCAAGTAACGGACGAGCTGCAAGAAGCTGGAGTGCGGCCGGAGGAGGTGTCGATTCGATATCACTTGACGTCAATTTACGATCATTCCATCTACGAAGCTCTTTCAAAAGTGGTGCAACGGCTGATTCCGCAACTGCCCACCTTGGAAAACTTGCTCAACGTATTAGTGTCTACGTGTTCGATGGAGAAGGCTTATTTGTTTGATGTGGTGAGTAAGTTGTATGTTTCGACCGATTCCAGTCCAGTGGATTTGCAGTCCGTCGAGTTGTGTTCGGATATGATTGATGTTGTTTTGGATGTCAGCGGAATCTATGGTTTGGGTCCTCACGATGACGAGGAGGATCACTTGATTGACCCAGATTCAGCGTACGACAAGGATTCAACATCGGTGATTCGTTTGAGCAACGGTATGGTGTTGTACCTCAAGGAGGTGGATACTATGTTGGCGCTCGTTTGCATAACACGTTCCGAGAATTTTCGAAAGAAGAGCTTGATCAACTACAACATTGGTCGATTGAAAAAAGCTCTGCGATCGTTGGTACAACCAACAACGAACGGAAAGCACTAATTAAGGCTGTTGAGCTGACGTTTGTAGGCAATCCAAAAAGTTTACTGTGAAGAATCGGGGCTGCGGGTGTTCGAGATCGGATCTTGATATCAGTAGAAGCATCTTGATGAGTTCAGGGGAAGTCACGGAGCCCAGTACCATAACCATAACCATTTTAGCTACCAGCAAAACAACTACAGTATCATAAAGTAGCAGGGGTAGCTAGAATGCGGGCCAAGGAGTGCGATAGCATGGGCTTCAGAGAATGATGTTCTCGTTCACGTGCGCATGTCGTACCGTGAGCGCACCTCGCACAAAATGACCATGCACGACTGACAGGACCAAAGCACGAGGTGTGCGTGAATGAATTCGAATGACCAAGCGCTGCCGCCCACCATGTTCGAATGTGAGTCACCTTCAAACCTAATATGTATCAACAAGATTGATCCACCAAGGTGTGTCGATGATAGATAGAATGGTGATTTGTATAATACATTTGACTATTATTTGCCAGCAAAGAGCCAGCTAGCTATAGAAATGCTCAAAGCGCTTTGGCAAGCGCGAGCATCTTTCCGCATGGATATCCGACAACACATGGGCCGACCAGCAGTGCTCTGGTCAACGCAACGGAACGAAACCACAACACTATACACATACGATAGCCCAACAGCAACCGTAAGTAGGTCCGACGCCACAAGCAATACGCGACACCATAGAATTTGGTTATGGCGCCATCATCTATCAAGCAAGACTGAGTCGCACCAACTGCTCGACGCATCGGCTTTCATCCTCTACCATGTCAGGGGTCACATCGATGGCACTCGCCACGTTTCGGACGAACGAATTGCGGACATGGAGGGGCATCACTTTGTTGAGAGCAGATAGAATGCACCCATACGCCAGCGTAGAAGGAGAATGTGTGAACTGACACGAAAGCAAGGCAAGTTCCGCCGAGTATCGAGCATGTTCAAAGACTTTCTGACGAATATCACGATCATCGATCCAGCGAGGGAGGAGATGGAAGAGTTCTTCGATAAACTCAGGGACGATGGGTGGATGAAAGAACCAGTGGAGTGTCGTGAGCACCTCAACTTCCATTTGTTCCACGTCAGCCTTCAGGAAGACACCACGAGAGCAGCCTCTAATCAAGAACTCGATTGACAGATGACAACATCGGGTCATGCGAGTGGTGTACAGTTTGCTCGAGAGATAGAGGCACGTCAAGGCGGCTAGAAGGTAGCGGCGCTGCGAAAGTTGTTCTTCCCCCACGGCGGCGGTGTATCGATCCAGAAAGTTGATGGCGAGCGCCGCGAGAGCACGATCGTGTTGCATGTGATCGATGACTTCAAAGTACCATTCTAGCATTCGTTGGCGCCACATCTTGAGGTACGAATGTTTGGGTTCCGCGAGATAGCTGGAGCAATCGTCGAAGTACATGGCAGATTTGGTGATCATGGCGCGCAATCGTTCTATCGTCGATTCAAGTTCATGGTCGTAGTGGAGAGGTTGCTTGACAGTGTCAAAGCAGCGAGTATCAAGCACTGTTGAAGGACTTCTTGCATGGCTGCGAGAGAGGATAGAAAGGGTTAGACACAGTTGGCGGCGGCGGCGGCGGAACCTGTTGATATCATTTTCACTCACTCCTTGCTCTCTTGACGGTTTTTCACCAACATACGTGTCCGCTTCATCGCACGCTACTATTGTTGACAAAACGATGAGATCGCCAAAGATATGAGAAGGAAAGAGAGTCGAGTGTGACGACAAGAGAGGTACTCCGCTTGCACTTTGTTGGGAAGAAAATATTGTGTGTGTGTTGGATCAAGTGCCGCCGCCGCCGCGAGCAAAAATTATGAATCCCGTACTTTCAAGTGGTCGAGATATTTAGCTGTCTCAGAATTAAAGTCGATATCTCAAACCATGGCCCGCCGCCACCATGGATTCGGTGCTGTGGAAAACGAACATTCAACACATGATGTGGTTCACTGTAAACCTGACACAAGTCGTTCATATTCATTGTGGAGTCTTCGTAGTATCATTCTTCTCTCTACATTTGAATCGCGAAGAACGATGGGGTCAATGACAACCGAATTTTGCCTTCCACCCATGTCAATGTTCTATGGCGGCGATGAAAATGATTTAGTCGAACGAGTCAAAGATCTTAGTGCGTCAGAACTGTCACTGGAAGATCTTCTCAGGTCCGCACCGCCATCAAAGCTGGCCAATCACCATAGCAACCGCTAACCAGTCGTTGTTACAGTTGCAAGCCTTCAACCAGCACACCTCACAACCAATTCCAACCATGTTCTGGTCTCGCGTCAGCAAATCCACCCTCATGGCTTTCATGTCTTCCACATCGCCAGCCCGTCAATATTCGTCTACAACATCCCTGTCAGCAACGCAATACATTTTGCGCTACAATTACATCCCCGATGTCTTGGAGAAACGAGGACCGTTCCGAGAGGGCCATATCGGCCTGGCTAAGGAGATGGCAGCTGCTGGAAAGTGCCTGAGTGGTGGTCCTTCGGGTGAGGTTGGTGAAGAGGTACCCACTGGAGCCCTATTCATCTTTTCAGAGTTGGAGGCGGCAAAGGAATATGTGGCCAACGACCCCTATGTCTCTGGAGGCATTGTGACAAGCCACAGTATTGAAGAATGGAATGTGGTCATTCAAAGCGAGAACTAACGCGGGGGGGGGGGTGTACCCTCGTTGCCGTTGCTTCAGGTCGACATATCGGAGCCCATCAAGAGACTAGTCGCTTTGAATAGTGTCATCCCCTCTGAATAGTGTTATCCCCTCTGCAGGCAACTTCAAAAGGTTCCTTAGCGGTATCCTCAGTGCTAGTTTGCAGCTCCTTATGGCTATTTCTGTGTGCTTTGCTTAGACTTCGGCCGACGTTGCCCCTTACCACTTCTGTTCTTGTTGTTTCGGTTGTTTCGCTTAGCTGTTGGAGGCAGCACCTCATCAGGTCCACTAGGAAGCGTTTCTCCATCTCGTTCTTCAATCTCTCGTTTCAACTGTTGTAGCACGCGGATCTGTGACAGCTTTTGAGGGCTCAAGAGATCCCAGAAAACTCCAGAGGGCTTTGGTTTGCGGTTGGGCACACGTATAACCTTCGTTGGGGTGACGATCACATCCACAGGTACATCGTGTTTGGTCAATGTTGCTTGAGGCATATCCACAACTTGTTCATCGTGCACAGATGTGACCACCAGAGTCGTCTCCGCTTCTAGATTGCCCTGCAAACTGAGAATGCCCCATTCAAGTTCCGCAAAGCCCTCTCCCTTTCCCACCCGTGCTCCAGTGTTGGGGCACACCGCAGTGCTGCCAACAACAACCAAGTCTACAATATATTCTTCGTTGAGTCCAATCGGAGTCCCATGCTTGGCTACACCCTTGGAAATGATGACATCCTTCACGTCGACGCCTTCCGGTAGTGAATCCTTCCTGAGAATGGAGAAGAAGCCTGTCCGAAGTCGTGGCTGCGGCGTTAACAATGTCTTTCCTTCCTCGAGTACTCGATAACGAACTCCCTTTTGAGGCGTATCGGGATTGACCTTGACGCACTTGGCGTCGATAAACTCGGGCAGCGTTGCCAACCGAGCAGCAGCTCGATCTGCTCCGTCAAAATTTGGAATCCGATGATGGACGGGGCGTGGGAAGCGAGCAATATCGCGTTCTTCCATCAAGTCCCAGATACGTTGGCGAATGACCCACTTCCAGGGCGTTCGTAGCTTTGAAAATTCCTCTTTTGCCTCGTCTTTCATGGCATCCATGGCTTGGGCATCCTTGGTGAGTCGATCTTTCTCATAGGCGGTGTCATCGAACGATGAGGTCATGGAAAGCTCGAAGGGTCTCGCTCGCGAGTTTGGGAGAAACGCCCTGGATGATTGAACGACGAGCAGCGCAACGGAAATCTTTAGAAGAAACGTCATGTTGTTACCATTGTGAGTGAGAAAGATCTGAGTTGGAGAGTGCGTCATACAACCCGAAGAGAGAGCTCTTTCGAGCTCGAAGATTCATTTTATAGTCACAAAACAAAGTTCAAGTGAGAAAATCGCCAATAAATGTCAGCTCACGATGATGAGACTAGTGGTGGCATTCTTGGTGCTACAAGGGGTCACTGAAGCGTTCTCTCCGTCCCCCCCTATGCGTCGAGGTTGGTCAATCAAAAATAGCAGCTTGAGGGCTGCTCAACGCACCCTTGCATCTGATTACGTGATTTCGACGGAAGGTGACACTTGGAGCGCTTATGCCATTGACAATGTCATCACCAAGACGGCACCAGAAGGCGAAAAGGCAGTAAGCTCCCTCCGACAAGAGTGGGGAAGTGATGTTCAGCCATCGTTTACGCTGTCTGCAGCAGTGCAGGACAAGAGTGCCACCATCACACTGGAAGGTGACGACATTGACGACTCCCTGGTTGCCATTCTGTCGAGAGTATTGATACAGGGAGCCACAGAACACCAAGCGTCGTCAATATCATCTATTAGCCTTCCGAACGAACAGACGATGGAATTATCGAGCATGAAAACAGAGGAAGGAGTGCTTGGCCTGTTTGCGCCCCTCATTGGATCCACCGAGAACGTTGAGGTGTCTGAAATGGTAGACCAGGACGGCAAGCCACTTGGCATGGTACCTCGAAAACTTGTACACAAGGCTAACTTGCTGCATCGAGGAATTGGTATGGTAGTCACCAAAGACGAGTCCGTCCTTACACCACAGTGTACCAATTTTCCCGAACTATACGTTCATCGACGAACCGACGACAAGCGCATCTTCCCCTCTCTGTATGACATGTTTGTGGGTGGCGTCTCAACAGCAGGAGAAGACAGCAAGACGACTGCCGCACGAGAAGTCGCAGAGGAGCTAGGTCTAGAACGAGCACTAAGTGACCCCAACATGCTGTCAGATCCACTGTTTGACTGCACAGTGTGTACATCCTACAATCGATGTGTGGTGACCATGTTTTGTTGCATGTTTGATTCTGCGAAAGATTCCGTGACTTGGCAAGAGGAGGAAGTAGCTTGGGGAGACTTTGTCGACTATGATGCAATTGTAGCCTCAGCAGACCTGTGCATCCATCGCATGATTGACACTGGCACGTGGCCAGGAAGTACCCCAATCGATATGGACGCCAGAATGGCGACAAGCCTTGCCGTTAGCAACGGTGAAGATGTCTGGAAGAAGTGGGACTATGTTCCTGATGGTCTCTTGGTCTGGGAGGCCTGGTTAGATTGGCAAAGGGGTGGAAAATAGAGCCATACCTTTACGTTCATACATTCGTCCCAAGGCTAGAAGTCTACTAGATTACTAGCTGCCCAATATTGCGGCTAGTCAAGCACGTGAGCACCCTACTCACAGTCAGCGTATGCTATCCACAGCGTTGATCACGTTTTCATGCACGCCTTCAACGTCCAAAGCCACCTCCAAACATACCACCGCCAAAGCCACCCCCAAAGCCACCACCAAAAGGACTGCCAAAACCACCAAAAGGACGGCCCATGTAATTCCCGTACGCAGCGTTGCCAATGGTGCATCGAGCGCACTTCTTCTTCCCTTTCTTCTTGTTCCCCTGGGTACAGGAGTGGCAAATGCGAGCCGGACAGGTACTGCATTCCGCGCCCTCGCCTTGACTAGTAAACTCATCAAGACATCCTACGCACATGGCAGTAGGATCGCACATCATGGCATCATCGCAGTCCATGATGAATGTGGGACAGTGAGAACGACAAAAGACTCGCTGACAAAAGGGACCGGGACAGCATATGATCTGTTGTCCTCCTCGGGCTTTTAGTTTCGGATCCTCATCGTCGGCGGCGGCGACGGCAGAAGCAGCCGGAGGGGGCTTTTTCTTCGAACTTTTGCTGCTGTCGTCACCGTGTGTCGTTGGACGACACAGTCGACAAGCATCACAGTTGGTACAAAGCCGTGGTAGCGTGTCTCTGGCGGTCGCCTTCGGATGTTTGATCACATTGGCACTTTTGCAATCATTGCACACTTGAGTTTTGCAAACGAGACACATTCCAACGTCCTTATGAAAGACACGACACTTCTCACAGCGCTTCTCTTGATGGGTCGCTTCTTTGTGACAGTCCAAACAACGGGAGGGGGGTTCCTCATTCTTATTGTCTTCCTTGTTCTCTGCGTCCTTCTTGCCCTCTTTACCTTCACCGCCCTCCTTGTTCCCCTTGGCTTGTGGTTTCTTATCCGTGAGCTCTCCTTTGGGGGCTGGCATGAGCGTGGCATGACAGTCCTGACAAAAGTGCGAGCCAACGTAGTCCTGAAACTCCTCCATCTTCTCTAGCAACTCCTTCTTCTCATATCGATTAAGAAATGGATTCAGAATGGCGTTAGAAAACAGGTCATTCGGAATCATGCAATAGAGCCGCAACGCCTCTTTTGTATGTGTCTTTTTGACCTTTTTCGCCCCAACATCATCATCAGAATGGCTGCGTTTCGTGCCTGTCGCCGTGGACTTGCCGCTCCTCGTCTTTACCATCTTGTGCTAATGTACGGCTTCTTTCGCACTGGTATGTGTACTTGTAGTCCTTGAGGTGCTTAGGAATAAAAGCAATGGAGTGAATAAGGCAACAACGTGAGCGTCTGCCTTCAATGCCATACATCCAAAATCTGAGCTGAAAATGGCAAGATCTTTCCTTCATCCGGGTTCACAAAACAGGGTGTGCGGCATTTCACCTTAGCGTTTTGATCGAGGTTCAGGAACCAAGGAAAGACCGATCGATGTCTAAACATCATGAACGTCCATGTCGATCATACCTCCGACACAACCTCAACCATCGCAAAAGCTAATAGAAGCTGCCAGGTGCTTTCTGCCAAGTTTTACTGCATATCCGTTCCAATGTAGTCATCTATTCTATTCTATTCTACCTAATTTCATCATCCACCTACTCAGAGCAATATCGCAACCCAGGTCATGGCTCCAGCTACCATGTACCCAACAAGGCCCGTCTTTTGTGCACATGCAGATACATCCGCCACTGACGCTGTGCGAAAAATCCCACGATCGGTAGTGGTCGTCTCGGAATTAGTGGTGGTCGACTCGGAGTCACTGGCGGCTGTCTCAGAATCAGTGGTGGTCGTCTCAGAAGCATTGTGAGCTCCACCAGCATGTTCTGGTAGTGTCTCATTGTAGTAGACGCCTTCAGTTCCATTGCTAGTCTCGCTGCCATCATCGTCATCATCATCACCTTCCGCTTCCTCGTCTCCAAAGTCCTCACACTCGACGTTTCCATCATCGTCGTCGTCGTCATCATCGTCATCATCGTCGTCGTCGCCCTTCAAACGACGAAGTCGACCAGGACCCGTCGCTGCCGATTTTTCAGATGAGCTGTTCTTGCCATTCTTGCCATTCTTGCCATTCTTGCCATTCTTGCCATTCTTTGCAGCCTTCTTGGTCATCTTCGTACCCGCCTTGCCCGATTTTCCACCGGATTTGCCCAGCATACATGAAGGAGCAGCGTTGATAGAGGGCACACTCGAAGGAGCCGGTGAAAACGAAGGAGCTTGAGATAGGGAGGGAGCGGCCATACCAAATGCAACTGGAGGCGCCGCAGTTGGCGCAGGCGTGGGAGCAGCAAGTGCAAAAGCGTCACTGCGAATAGATCGCAC
>JAVCKV010098622.1:0-20495 GCA_032274145.1 Herpochondria borealis | reverse complement strand
TAGATATTATTAATACTGCCATGACATCGGCAAAGAATAAAAACGTCGATGACGCCGTGACTACACTATCCAATCTGATACTTGTTGGTGTCGATAGTTCGACTCCACCGCTTTGAAAAAGAGGTTGTAGTCCAGCAGCAGTACTCGCGGTAATTGTGTTATTCCCCTTATCTTTATTAATATCTGCACTAAGGGCTGTATTGAGAACAATCTAACAATTGGGTTGATGTGCGCGGTGCTGGTTGCTTGCAGAAAAAAGCAAAATCAGTATCGTCTTTTGATACGTACCGAAATACTGTGGAAGTGCGTCCAGAATTAGTCGTAACGACAGCAACTGGGCTTTTAGAGAACCATGGGAAGGGTCTTGTTTTTACCGAATCAACTAAACTTGGGTCTTTTGCTCCCTGTGAACTATTGGACTTTCTTATAAAGATACTAACCCATGAGTAGGGTTAGGTAAAACACGGCTATTTTTCTTTAAAAAAACAAACAATATTCAGCGCCCCATCAGTGTAAGCCTTATTCTAATCCCAACCTCTTAGCTCTAGAACTGGACCAGTCCAATGCCAATGATTATGGTTTTCATCGTCCACACCAACTACATATTTATGTTCAAGGTGGCTTGAAATCCAAAATACGTTATCCTTGCCTTCAACTTCTTCAGGTGTCTCTAGATAACCTAGTTCTCCTTTTGCACCGAATACCCATCCCCTATCTTCTTGTGCTTTGTAGGTTCTTATTGCAGCATCAATGCGAGCAAAACCATACCAAGGCCGCCCAGGGTCATCGCTATCCTGATTTACGTCCTTAGGGTAATGAATAAGAACATGCTTATCGCTATCAATAGAACCGACTACGAAAGCTATTTCTTCATCAGTGCCTCGACGAATATCTTCCTCTGTAGTTAGCTTTCTAGAAATGGTCTTGCCATCTTTTTCCGTTCTAAATTCCCAAATATCATTTCTAGAGCCATTTACAGCAAACTCAAATCGCCAATAAGGGTGATGTTTGTGATCGTTCTTAACAGGGCCATCACTACAACTCCAGCCAGAGCTATATAACGTTGGATGCAATTGTCCATTGTCAGTAAAATTCCATCCATGCCAAAGTTTATAACCACCTATTTCAGCATAAATATATAATCCCAATACCTGTGATCCATCAATAGAAGTTCTCTCAAAAGTCACAACATCTGTGGCATCAGCCTTCCCAGGAAATGGCATAATAGTGCTATGAGATAGTGCGGGCGTAAATATACCTGACAAGCTAAAATTATAAAATTTATCCGCAAACGGACCACACCCTGATCCTATTCTTTTCCCACCCCCGTGATACTTGACCCTTACAACAGGCATACTTGCTTTCTCTAAAACACCTCTCCCTTTGAACTCAACATCTCCAATTACTAGGCCTTCCTCATTACCATTTTCAATCCAATATCTAAACACCCACCCATTCCAGGAAATCTCACCTCTGCTTGGGGCGTTTTCAAGTTGATCTGCTAAAGGTTCTGACGCTTTTACTGGTGTTATCTGTATAAACAACATCAAAATAAAGTATTTTACTAATTGCTTTACTTTCATAAGTCAGTTTGCCATTTGAACGCTATTTGCACTGTATGCATGATTTTTCACTAAATCTATGACCACGGAATTTAGGCTATTATTACTTTCGCTAAACAGATAAATTTCTCTACGACCATCTTGTCCTGATTGGGTTATCCCTCGTACTGAATTTGGTTCCATCTGAGAAGAGAAATCTGGCATTTCTATTTCAAGAATTTTTATAGCATCACGCATTTCCTGATTTGATGGTATTGGCTGAAATCCTTGCTCCCGTTGTTTTATTTCTTTGACTTCACCATCCGATACGATGCTCTCGATCGCTTGGCCTATTTCGTAGTTGTAGTATGTAAATTTATATTGAGCTGGACTTTTTTCTACAGATCGATCTTGTGGAAGTACTCCACCGGACAGCAATCTGGAATCATCTCCCAACAACGCCGCGAGTTCTGGCGAATCTGTAGCAATTTTTAATGCCGTAGAAAAACTCTGCCGCTCCTGCTCGGTAATAGGTATTTCTGTGATAACCAGTTTCTGGACGCTTGGGACAGATGATTTTGGGATAGGAGTACTCATAGCCCCATCAAAAAAATCAGATCGATTGATAGTTGATATCCCTTCAGATTCGTATTTTTTAATGAAACTTGGCTCTTGAGCATATAGCGTGGACGCGTATACAGCACCCAATACGCCCAGTAACCAAAGTTGGCTAATTTTAATCATTGTATATTTCTCCAATCTTCAAGTTTATCCCAAAATATTCGCTGAAAGCGCATATTAATACGAGAATTCTGTTACTCAGTCTAAATTTGCCGACATGGCACACTTAGAAAAATGAACGTTTTTCCCTAACAGATAGGGGCTTGCATACTCTGTGTCAAGAGTTTCTACAGTTGAAGTTCAACTTAGGTGAAAGTTCCCAATTAGCCTCTTTAGTCGCAACCTTTTTCGGCTCCAGTATCTGGATCTGAACTGTATTATCTACTAAATAATTGATATTAATGATATTTAAATCATCCTGGCATTCGATGCTGTCCTAGAAATATTCGAATTGAATTGCCGCTGCTCGGGGGTCAGGGTGAAGTGGCCGGGGGTGACGGGGCATCGAGATACGCCGGTTTGGATTAATCAGCCTGGCTGGCCGTGCTTCCGTGGGTTCCGATCGGTGCCGGCATCCCGGTGCCTTGCCGTTCAGCGACCAGTGTGACTTTTACCACGTGATCGCCGACTTTCTTACGTCCCACAAACTGCTCTGCGCGTTCGTTGTGTCGGCAAGCTTCGGTGACAGATCCAAGCACGTGTAAAAGACGCTCGATATACGCCTGTTGTTCCGAATTCATGTTCACACCCGCAAGGCTGTGAACTAATCAACATTGTCTATGGAATAACCGAAACAAAACCCCACTAGATCTTGACGGTTATTTGTTTTCAGGCGAATGGAAAAAGTCGCGTTTAGCTGCTGATTTCAATGGCTGGGAAAGTGACAACGACAAGTTTGAGTCTGCGTTTGAGAAAGTAGTTTTGGCTTTGTGTGAAGACGGCCGTGAGAAGCCGCCGCCACAGAAGCTCTGACTGAACCAGCAATGCTGGAGTCTCGAAACTTATACTTTTTGGACTCTTCTAATATGCCTTCGGCCAACCAACCACAGTGGCGGATAGCGCACAAGTTAAGAAAATTAATAACCGGGATCTCGATGCTCCGATTGGAGAGAAGGACCTGAGCGGTATCGACCTCAGTGGTACTAGCAAGCCGGTCACATATGCTGGATCAGGAAAATCTGGATTTTTAGGCAGCTGCGGCGATTATGCGCTTTCAGCTCTCTATTGAGAGGAAGCATGGAAGAGAGAGATCTCGACTTCAGTCCTGCAGAATGCAAAACTACCGTGGCAGCAATCGAGTTTCGGTAAAATCAAAACGACAAACTTGCTCTGAGCAAATGCAGCCAATGACTTTATATAATATCGACCTACACCGCCCGATTATTAAATACAGGAAGACAGTGTGAATGTAAGGTCCGAACTCGAAAGGTACGGTGTACATCGTGAGAACATTCGCGATTTAAGCGAGCCTTCACCGGATGTTTTGGATTATCTTGATTTGATGGCGGTTAGAAATTCGGACAGATTGCTGCCTGACGGCGTAGTCGAAAGTAACCAACGTCCCATTCTCTACTATCTAAACGCGACTCATCTATCAGAGGAGCTGGATTCAGATGTTGAACGCCTAAAACATCTGAGCCGTATGGTAGCTTGCCGCGGAACTAGAGCCTATCTTGCGATTGTAAAACCGGGTCTATTGGAAGTCGCACCGGTTTCTCTCGAAGACAAGGAGTTAAGTTGGCGACAATTTCTGCCAGGGTCAACAGAAGCTATTAATTTCTATACAAATCTGGTTCATGCAAATAGCCAAGATGACAAAATAGAAGAACCGAACCTCGTTTTTAACGAGATGCTCAATTTACTCGAAACCGGAGCCGACCGGATTCGTAGGCGTATCGGTAGGGCGAATACTCTGTCCTTGATCGGTCGTGCACTGTTCTTTCGGTTCCTATGCGACCGGGAAATCGTCATAGAAAACGATGTATCAAAGATTTGCCATTCTGCTGACACTCTTAAGGCTTGTTTCGACAACGCTGAAAACACCTATCGTACAAACAAGTGGTTGGATGAAACATTCAACGGAGATTTCTTGCCGTTCAACTCCCGACCCACGCGTGAATTCTTCAAAAATCTAAATCGCTCATCGGTTGTTTTTACAAACTTAGCAGCGATCGTTCGCGGTGACTCCCCTGTTGGTTCGGACGGCTATCAAGGGCAATTCGATTGGGCTACATTCGATTTCGCCCACGTTCCAGTCGGGTTGTTGAGCCAAGTCTACGAAGCGTTTAGCTGGAAATGGGAACGGAAAGAATCGGGCGCGACAAGTGTTCACTACACACCCCGAAATATTGCTAAGACAATTGTGGATGAAGTGTTTGAGGGGCTAGATCACGCACATCACGCACGAATACTCGATCCAGCTTGTGGCGCTGGTGTGTTTCTTGTTCTGGCGTTTCGACGTTTGTACCGGGAGCATTGGCAAGCCTCCGGTAAAAGGCCGGGCACGAAGCTCATCCGTAAGATTCTCGAGCAGCAGCTCTGTGGTTTTGACATCAGTGACTCGGCACTTCGGTTGGCAGCGCTAAGTTTGTATTTGACGGCGATTGAGGTTGATCCCAAGCCTTTACCACCTGAGAAGCTTCGATTTAAATACTTAGATGGCTTGACCCTATTCAACCATAGGGCTGATGACGACCCCGAGTCGGGACCGGTTATCGGAAGTCTGGGTGACCACGTCGATTCATGTTTTGACGGCTCGTTTGATCTAATCATCTCGAATCCTCCTTGGACTCGAATTCGTGACAACGAGGTGCTGGCGAACCAGCTAAACGATGCTAGCAAAAAAGTTATCGCTTCCTATGACTCAGATGCTGCTAGTGAATATCAAAATCCGGATAATGTTCCTGATTTGCCCTTTCTGTGGAAATCAACGCAATGGTGTAAGCCCGGCGGCCGTATAGCGATGGCTTTGCCGGCAAGGACGTTGTTTAAAGACGGCAGAATCTCGATATTTGCCCGAAAAACGATTTTTCAGCTAATGAGGTTCACTGGTATCGTGAATTGCTCAAATGTGCGTAAGACTAGGGTATGGCCGGATATGAATCTGCCATTTATGATTGCATTTGTGACAAACTCGCGAGCCGAGAAAGATCACAGCTTCTGGTACATTTGCCCACAAGCTGATTATAAAACGAATAATTTGGGAGAGCTTAGGATTGATGCGGACTCATCTTATATTTTGCCATCTCATCGTATTGTCGAAAACGATTGCCTATTAAAAACGTTGGCGATTGGTACGACATTAGACGAATCGGTTGTTGCAAAAATCAGAGATGCCGACACGAAGCCTTTGCTCGAGTACTGGCGCGATGATTTGGAACTTGAGTGTAAACAGGGATACAAATTAACTAGCAATCCAACCAAAGATGCCACGCAGCTTCAAGTATTGATTGATATAGCAAACCCGATTGATAAAGAATCGAGGTTCACGATTTCACCGAGCGCATACGGGCTGTTCAATCATCCACGACTTGAACGCACCAGACTGCACGAAAAAGCAGCGGACCCACTTGCTGTCTATCGCGCGCCGCTTTTCTTGCTGCGCAAATCGCTGCCCGTCGATAGGGCCAACGGAAATTCCCTCACAAGCTATGTCGATATTGCTTTTAATCAGAGCTTTTACGGGTATTCAGCAAACGGGCATGCGGAGTCGAGGTTTTTGGCTAGGTATTTAAATGTTTTCGCTCACAGTCTCGTGTGGACCTATTACGTGCTGTGTACGAGTCCAAGCTTGGGTACGGAAAGACCTGTCTTTTTGAAGTCGGATTTTGATTCATGTCCGATTGTTCCAATTGATAAATTGAGTAGCGACGCATGTAAGGAAGTTAACAGGCTGGCGTTACGACTTGAAGCGGATGATATTTCTGCACTTGAGGAGATCGACGGGGTAATCGCCTCGATTTACGGTCTCGATAGTCGAGACCTCGAAGTTATAGCAGATACATTGGAGGTAAGGAATCCGCACGATGAACTCGGCAAGCGTGGCAGTGCCACCACAACCCAATTGGAAGTAGGCGAATTTATTAAACGTTTAGTCCAATTGCTTACTCCTTTTGCTCGTCGAATTAATGTAGAGCTTTTAGTGCAGTCCATCGGGTTCGACGGTTTGTCCGCATATCGTTTTCTAGAAATAACAGACGTGAGTCAAGAGTCGCAAACGGAGCAACACTTTGACACTTTGACGCTTGAATTGGCCGCGAAGACTGGATCAAGTCGAGTTGTTCAATGGGAAGCCGGACGAATTTCCATCGGCATTCTGAATCAATACCGGTATTGGACGCCAAGCCGTGCAAGGCTTTTAGCGGCGGACGTCCTTCGTGGGTACTTTCATACATTTGAGGCTTTAAAGTGAGTTTAGGTGTATTTCAAATCGAACAGAGAAAGCTACCGCCACATCCACCAATCTCACTTGCTGTGCTGTTGGTTGTGGAAGATGCTATCAAGGTTGCATGGTCGTGTCTTAGAAAACTACCTCCGGCCGACTTTGATCTTGGCGTTGCGGACGAGGACACGATCACGCAGAAACTGCACGAAATCCTCGTGGATGAACTGTTCGATTCAAACAAAGTGCCGGGCTTTAACGCTGATTTGATTTCGAAAGGAACCCGAGAGGAGAAGCTGCGAAGTTTCGATGGATCACACTTGGATAAAATGCCAGACCTGATATTCGGTATTGTTGGTCGGGACGTATTTATGCGTACCCAAGATGGAATCATTATCGAATGCAAGCCTGTGGATGCTTCGCACACTGCTGGTGTTCATTACTGCGACAAGGGAATCATCCGGTTCGTACGCGGCGACTATGCGTGGTGCATGTTTAGCGCGGTGATGGTTGGGTATGCTGCAAAGGGTTACTCGGTCGATCCCAAACTCACGGACGCGCTAAAAAAGTCTACCACCATTACTACTAAACAGGCGCCGAATAAGTGTTCTCATTCAAAGACCCTGCTATTCGCGCACGACACTTACGTATCGGAACACGAGCGGAATTTCACTTACGTTGCAACGGGATTGAAGGCACCCTCTATCATGGTACGGCACATTTGGTTGAGCAGACATTAAAAATTTGCACAGCATGAGAGTGCACACGTACATTGCTTGCAAACCGTCAATGAATATCTTGGGGACGCAAGTAAATTCGCGCTTAGCTGCTGATTTCACTGACTGGGAGACTGACAACGATAAGTTTGAGGCTGCATTTGAGAAAGTAGTTTTGGCATTGCGTGAAGACGACCGTGAGAAGCCGCCGCCACGGAAGCTCTGACTGAATCGCGCTACTGGAGTCTTGAAATATATACTTATTGGACAATCCGGAAACCCTGTCGCTGGCGCTCTTGCTGTCTCTCTCGTGCTGTAGCTGATTTCGGCTTGCCCTTTACTGGCAATGATTCTTGTGAGTTTGTAGAGATTAGTTTCGGCTGAGGTAGTACGGCAATGATAATTTCTTTGAGTTTCGCGAGAATTCATCCTTAATTCTGGAGATTTCTTCGCGGACGGATTTATTGTTAAGCGATGGCATAAGCAAATTATATCATTGCCTATTTCGACCTCCTGAGACGCTATGAGCGTACAACTCAGAACGAGTTGAAGTCAGGTTTCAAGCACACATCGATCGCCCCTCCTATAGTGTTTGAATGTGTTTAAATTAAGTGTTTATAGTTGATTTGAAGATGGGTTGAATTGCACTTGCAAATACTGTCAAGTACTATTATTAATAAATGCGCTTATGGCAATAACCAATGAGGGGGTGAGTAGTTACAAATTAAGAGTGATTACGGGCTTTACGTAAGAGCAGCTTCAATGTCACTTAAATTATGAACGAATTCGCCCTTTAGCTAGCGCATCTTTCTTCTCAACGTCTGAGGGTTCTTCTTCGTAGATGATAGTGGTAGCAGCCGAACGGTGGCCGAGGAGGGCTTGTACGACTTTCACAGACTCGTTTTCTTTCTTAAGTAGTGTCGTTGCAAATGTTCTTCTACCTGAGTGACTACTGGCACCTTTTATACCGGCCCAATCGCGATATATCTTAGCCATTAACTGTTGCATTGTGTTTGGTGAGTAGGGGCCATTTTTCTGCGACACAATGAATGGTGCTTTTTTGTAGAGTTTATTTTGGCTCTCCAACTTGACCAGTGTGTAGTTGTAGATCGCTTGTTTTAACAGAGGATCGACGATTGCCAATACCCGTGATTTACCTTTCTTTTTTGGTCGTGCCGGGTAGTAGTTTGTAGGCTCTATAGTTTTTTTGGATTTTGCGTCATTTGCTATTAGTTTTACGATATCGTCGAATTCATTCAGATTGAATCTAACGGATTTTCGTCCAGATCTTTTGGATTCAGGATCGATGTCTTCTTCATCATCTGTGGCGGTAGCTCTGGCACCTTTGGTCAGTCGTGCCGGCAACGTCAATTCTGGTGAAACCTCAAATCCCGCCGCGTACTGATCACCGATATCCAGCAGCAGTTGGTTTTCTAGTAGGGCGATCTCCTGGGCCCTCAGACCCAACGAGAAGGACAACAGAACAACACAGAGATTTCGCTCTGGATGCTTTCTAGTCGCAATTTCAGTGAATACACGGGTGAGTTGTGCTTCCGTAAAGACCTTTGCTTGACCAATACCGCCAGCCATTGTTTTGTCCTGCAGGTGAGGGGTTTAAATCTAGGTAAACATATTGGCTGAATTATAGGGCTATTTAGCCTAGTATAAAATGTTTAATAATGTCCTTTCCAAACATTTTAGGATTGCTGCTGTTAATTTGCACGCTAATCACCGTATTTAGATCAGGAAGGAAATAAAACAACACGCGGTACTTTGGAGCTTCTTTCATTGCGTAAATACACCGCCGCTGAAATGAACCGCATTGCTGTGCGTGATAAATTGCCTGTTAAGACTGAACACGAATCTTTTCTTAAGCGCGGTGTTGATCGAGAGCCGACACAGCATCGCGGTAACACGGCAACAGAGCTTTTGCGCAAAAGCAAACCTTCCCGTATTGAGGATATGAATTTACATCGACAGCGAAAAAATGCTGAACGTGCAATGAACTATGTTCATTCAATTCCACAACCCGCATACCTATGCGGTTCTTGTGGCTTCACCGTGCCAAGAAATGCCGTAAAGTGAACAGATGAGCACCGAACTGTTCATCAGATTGGGCTTGTCCAAACTTTCCAAGTCACTGGCCGTGCTGTTTCCAGTCATTCACATAGGCTTGTGTTAATGCTTCAAACTCAGCGATTGCTTCCTCCTTTTTGGGCAAAGTAGAAGAAATCATTGATTGCATGCACTCCATTAAGGCAAACACAGCAATAGTCGCCTCTTCCTTATTCGTGGAAGCTTCGTTTAACGGTGAGAAGAGATAACGTTCTGCAAACTGCTGTACTTCCCGTTGAAACTGTTCGTCATCAACATCGATCATTGAATGACTACTCCCTTGATGGCTCAGCACTCGATATCCGCGTTTTCGTTTCTGGTCAGTGAGTGTTGCCAGGCGGCCTATGGCTTCCTCCTCGCTTTCAAAACTATCTACCCGCAGTGCACCGCCGTCGGTGTCGAGCCTACCCCACTCCCGAAACAGTGACCACCGCCCAAACAAATCCGGATCGATCCGCAGGCTGGGCGGCCGATCGAGGAAATCTGTAAAGCGTTGAATCACTCGCACCCAGCGGTGCCCATGCGCTACATAGGACTCAGGCAAGCCGAGATCAATCAGCCAATTGCTGATTTTGGGCTTTGAACAGGGAGACTGTGTGGCCTCACCGACCGCCGCTCGAGTCGCTAAACAATTCTGTGTGAGTGTTGGGACGTTCTACTGCTACATACCTACTGTCAAGTCCGAGCTAACATCCTAAAAGGGTTACTCGGCGATTAACTTGTTCTTAACGGTTATTTTGGTATGCTTAAAACAGAAGCGTAATCTCCGACGGATCAAGTCGGTATGACTGAGGCCGCCAGACAACTGAAACTACAGCCATCCCAGCTATATTCGGGGCGCTCGCTTATTTTTTTCCACGAGGTTGGTGATAGTGAAGCAAATGCAAAATACTCACAGACTGTCACTGTTCCGTATAGCTGTGTAGATATTTATTCTAGATCCAAAAATTGAAGGAACAATATGATTGTATCGAAAAAGGTTGCCGTCTCGTTAATGTTATTAACATCGCTAGTTGCGTGTGGTGGCGGTGACCAAGCTACGAATATGGGCAATGATAGTGCGGATAGCAACACAAACGATGGGGACGAAGGTCCCGACCCAATGTTGCCTGATGACTCACAGGTGCCTGCTATCGCTACGTGTCCTGCTGTAGGTCAGGACTTTGGCGGTGATGTAGTGGGCAACGAATATCTTGATAGTGACCTCACGACATCGTTGCTGTTTGGGGACTCTATCGGGGGAAATGAGGATCCAAATTCGAGCTTGGTCAAAAGGATACAGCTGAATAGCTGTGTCTCTGTATCGGGTCTTGAGTTCGGATCCGCCTATGTTGTCGAGGCGTCAGGCGCCTTTGCAGGTGCCATCGACTACGCCTTTGAAATTCGAAATGTTACTGACCGGTTGATTTGCGACGTGAGCGCTGAGTTTGATATCCGGGACGCCGCTGGACAACGTATTCAAGGGAACATCACGACCTCCACCACTGCGGAACGTTATATGGGTTTTGCCGAAGGGCGTAGAGCAGCAATTCCAGATTCTGAGTCCGGGCTCTTGACCGGAGAACAGAGTTCCTCATGCTTGCGACCTAACGAGATTGCTTACGTCTACGCTAGTGAATTAGGCAGAGACACCCTACTGGGGCAAGTGCTCTATGACGCCTTTGAAGAGGCTGCGATGATGAACGTCAGAAGTGCCAGTTTTTCGGGTGACGAATGGGTCGAACTGCCCCCACTGTTCTCCGTCAGCTCTTATGCTTCGCCCGCAAGTAATGACAACAACGTACAAATCGAATTCGAAATTCAGGACCCGACAAGTGAGCAGGTAATGGCCTTCGAACAACTCATTCCGAGGCAGAGCATAGCTTCTGCTTTCATCCGATACACTATTCTCGATTCCCAAGGACGCCCACTGTATATTGGCGGTAGTACTGGTAACCTTCTTACCAGTAGTTCTGCAACGTCTAGGCTTGCGTTCGAAGGCAGCGCGAATTCCATTCGGTTTCGACAGGGTTATCGCTTGAATGTAGAGCCTCGTTGAACTTGTGGTAAGTGTTCACTTATTAGACTCGCATTATTGTTTAGTCTGACAAGACCCAAGGAGCTCCATTTAACTGAATGCAGTCTACCGCCAACTGCACAGCAATCTGGCGATATCCGCTCTCACGCATCCGTTCACGGTATTCGGCAACCCGATCGTTCACGGGAAAAATACTCTAATAGAAACAGTGGAACGGCGATTTTCAAGCTAGCGAGAGCGGGAGTCCCCCCGGCTATGCCGGGGAGGCATCCAGAGTTTGGATTGTGCTTGAAGCGTTCGCTAGTAATCTGGTAATCCAAACAGATCTGGCTGCACAGCGATTAGCGATATTGGGCAAGCCAGTTAATAAACTCAGTCTGGGTTATGATAAACATAAAATATGTTATGTTAAGCATAATGGGGGCTTGATTTATCTACTTGGATCCGCGAATGAAGACATGTACAAAACAAGAACTTCTGGAAATGTTGGCAGAATACCCTGCCGATACCGAAATCGTGCTGTCCGTTAACCCAAAGGATTTATCGGAAAGTAACTCTATGGCAGATGGTGCACTGTATGAACTGGGAATACCTGGTGACAGGTCCTATGATCCTAAAGAGAAGTCTGTGGCTCTAATGACCTGCAGTTGCTGAGAACCTTAAAACGTAAGATTCTACGAATCCGTTTTTCCTTTTGGTGCGCTGCTTCCGTGTGTTCCGATCGGTGCCGACATTCCGATGCCTTGCCGCTCCGCCACCAGTGTGACCTTGACCACGTGATCGCCGACTTTCTTACGGCCCACAAACTGTTCTGCACGTTCGTTGTGCCGGCAGGCTTCGGTGACGGACCCAAGCACGTGCAAAAGACGCTCGATATACGCCTGTTGTTCCGAATTCATGTGATTTACTCATATACTGTTTATACATACAGTATAATGCGAAAATGATGATAATGACCAAATTACCCGCTCGTACTTCGAAGAAACCTGCCTCGCTGGTCGATGCCCCGGCAGATTCGCTAATGATGCAGGAAACCAGTCTGTGGCTGCAGAACTTCATTTCTGACCGCACCAGGGTTACTTACAAAAAAGCCGTTCAGGACTTTGCCGGCTTCGCCGAGCTAGAAACAGCTGATGATCTCTACGATGTAGACGCTGAAGCAGTGCTTGCCTGGCGTGAACACCTGATCGCCAATGAGATGTCTAATAATTCAGTGGCTAATCGAATGTCGGCCCTGTCGTCGCTGTTTAATCACCTATCTGACAGACAGGTTGTACAGGTTAACCCGGTGCAAGGGATCAAACGGCCCAAGACGGCAACTGAAGGGGTGACGCCAGCCATTGCTAACAAGGTGGTGCGTAAAATCCTCGATGACAGTGCCGAGGCTCTTGCCAAAGCAAAGACCTCCAACGCTTCCCTACTGGCTGCAAGGGACAACGCCATCCTGCATGTGCTGTTCTATCTTGGCCCACGGGTGTCTGAAGTGTGTTCAATGAATGTGGGCGATATCGTTGCTGATGGCGAATACACGGTGGTAAAGCTTACGGTGAAAGGTGGTGCTGCTCATCGAGTGCCGGCACCGCCTGAAGCTCTTAATTCTGTAAAGCAATACCTGTTGATGTCTGGCCATACTAAAGGACCGATGTTTCAGCGGGTGAAAGGTGGTGATGGTCGGTTAAGCCGGATTGCGATCTATAACATCTTTAAAAAGGCGGTTAAGCGTTCAGAGGTTGAAGGGGATTTTTCAACGCACAGTGCCAGGGCTACGTTTGCCACTGAATCACTTGATGGGGGTTCGTTGCTTGAACATGTGCAGGCGGCACTTGGTCATGCGAATATCACTACGACGCAGATGTATGATCGTAGGAAGACACTGCATCGGGATTCTCCTACTTTGCGGGTTCGGTATGGGTGAGATATTCATCTGCTCGACTGGCAGAAATCGGCCAACAGCCGTCATACAAAAAAGGATTGTTTTTAGCTAATGGATTCAAAACACTTACCAGTTTTGATGATGATCATGTTTCTTCTGATTATCATTATTGGAAGGGTTGCCCTCCAATTCGTATTAGCCGGGGACAGCGGAATTCGTTCTGGCACCAAGCTCAGAACGAAAAAGGAAATGCTTATTAGTTTTTTGATGTTTGGAGTTGTCGGTCTCCAGGCATTACTCGCGTGGTTTTACTCCGCATCTCGATTAGAAGCACAAATTGAACTTGGTGCTATATCGTCAGGCGTTGGTGTAGCGCTTTGCATTATAGGCATTGCCTTTTCAAGTTACGCTCAATACGCCATGGGCAAAGACTGGCGAATCGGTGTTGATCCCGATGAGAAGACCGGGTTAGTGACGACGGGTATCTATAAAAAAATTCGGAATCCGATATACACGGGATGTATTGTTCATGGCGTCGGTTTGATTATTCTGGCCCCACACATACTATTCTTGATCACTGGAGTAGTCGGCTATTTTGCAGTTCGAGCGTATGTTAGAGATATCGAGGAGCCTTACTTAGTTGAACTTCATGGCGAAGACTATCAGCAATATATGACTCAAACCGGTTCGTTTTTCCCTCGCTTTTAGAATTCGCTGTTCGTCCCGTTTGGGCACATTTCTGCCTTTGGATAAGTTTGTAAGATAAATCCTACGGGAACAAACACCGGCTTCTCGTTATACTCGACCTGAACGGAAGCAATAGGCCAACACCGGACGCTCGTCAGCCTTGGGTTGTTACTGCTTTAAGGACGAAGCGTAACCAGTTAAGGTAGGGAATCCGAAACCCAAAAGAATACACAATGAAAGCACTACTAACCGCCATCCTTCTTGCCGTTTCAATGCACGCCAGTGCAGATCGAGCAACCTTTTGTATGACTTTAGGACTTTATGCAGACGGTGTAATGGGACAGCATCAAGACAGCACTAGTAGTTTGGCGGAAGTGATCAACGAAGCAGTTATGAAAAACACCAGCAACCCGGCCAAAGGCAAGGCGCAAATTTCCGTTGCTCGTGCAGCGTTTGGCTGGCCTATCGAGTCGACCGAATCCGGCAAAATGTCAGCAAGGATAAAGTACTCATTGCAGGTTGAAAAAATCTGTAATGAAGAAGGTTAGCGCCCACAGGGCACTAATAAGGTTACAGAGCGTTGTTTTTGACGGTTATCGGCACGACTTCCGCAGCAGCGTAACGATTGCCTTGAGTAGCGGATAACCAATACAGCAATAGTCGCAGGGGAATCGATCAGTAATTCCGACAAAATCACAGAATACGCTTATCGCGTTTTGATCTATCGTTTTTTTGTTGAGACTTATCCTTAACCATGACAACCGCAGCCTTAACAGCCTTAGACGCATCAATCGGTGACAAATTAAGAACCTTGAGTACTTCTGGTTTCCATTGAGCCGCTTTTTCTTCACCAGGTTTGTTCAGCAGTTTCGTCCTACACTGCACACCATGTTGGCTGGTGGCTATCCAGCCGCTTTTCTTTTGCCCTATCACCTTTGAGCTGTTCGATGCCTGATGACCGGCTTGCTCTAGCATCTTATTGACTTCCTCCGCGGAGGTTTGAGTAGCAGTGACATCTGTGATAATTTCTGCAAGCTCACTCGGTAGGAGGGTTTCTAGATATCTGTCATTTTTGCTTTCTTGTCGGTTGAGGCCAACGTCGAACGTAGTCCTTTTTCAATCCAATATACAAATCCTTGAACTAGAAGCAACTGTAACTTGAACGCTTCTACCTAATAGTAATAGTAGGCTTTGATTTGTTGCCAATGGCAGCTTAGGGCACAAACCGGACAGTCAGTGCGAACCATGGACAATCGTTCTACCCATAACGGGCGTTATGTTAAATATTAAGTTACTGTTATTTATGGCTCGACACATTCTTCTGTAATTATATTCTGTGGATCACCCACGAACGATGGCACACCTGGCCCTTCAATATTTTCTCCGGCTCTTTCTAACTCAACCACACTAGTATTCAGGTTGAGAAGAAACTCGAGTGGATTAGCCTTCTTAGGCATACCGTACGCATCACGAACCGCAGTATCGAGTGATTCGTGCGCTTTTTTTAACGGATGGTTCCCTGGGAGTTCTAGGGAACGATATAAATCTCTTAGCGGCAGGCCATGTTTAGCACGCAAATCTTCACGAAGCTTGCGCAATTCAACTGCCCTATTCGCTACCTTTTTTACTTGCGGCAGTGTAGGTTTTTGCGGCCACGGGAAAGAATCAAAAACGGTATTTGAAGTGTAACGAGGGTCTGACTTAATTGTAGAGCAGCGCTCAACAAACCAGAGCCAATGAATGCCCGATTGCAGTATTCCAAAACTGTAGTTGTCAGAATGCGCAAATACCGTTAGTGCGTCGTTAGGGGAAATTTTTGTAGAAACGAAATCGAATATCGGTCGCTTTGTGACACGTCCACATACAAGATATCGTTGTCTGTCCTTAAGCGAGTGTAATAATTTCTCTCTTGGATAAGACATCTGCCACCATTTTTTCAGAAAGTTGGCATGGTGTCGATTAACCTTTGCCTTTGGATTGTATTTTAAAACCTCTTTATTACGACCATTTTCCTTTCTTTCCGACTTTTGTCGGTCCGGAAGTACCATCTCCTCAACTCTCGAATAAAGATCGGGAAATTGTTGTGCGTCCAAAAGCTCTAGTCCGATGAAGTCAATAACATACCGCGTAGGCCTACTATTGATAGATCCAACAAGATCATCGGATGTTAAAAACGGCTTCAGAACTTTGCTATATTTTTTGTTGTTTTCTATCACCGTCTTCGAATCGCCTGGGTCCATTAAGAAACCCTTGTGCCCATGTGTCTGACCTTGAAAACAGCCACCTTCTTTGGCATTTTTCTTTATTGGTTTTGCCTTGGTTACGTCAAAAGAAAAGGAAAGTGATGACGGGATTCGGTCAAAATCTGTGTGCCTCCATCCATCCGTGACGCGGTTTCCATCTTGGATATACAGACGTTTGGGCCCTTTATGCTCGCCTTTTACCCAATTGACGACTGAGGTATGAACAACAGCAGTGCCGGGCCAAATCATACTAGAAACAGCTTCAGTAATTGTTCCGCCATTTCGGACAATTTCGTCGAGTCCAGACTCACGGCTGTAATTCTGGCGGATAGTATTTGTTCCAACGAGTCCAGCGCGTTGCCCTGGCTTTAGCTTTTCATGTGCGATTCGAAACCAGTAAACGCAGTAGTCTGAACGTCCATCAATGTCAGGGTAATGCTCACGGAGCTTGTGTATGTACACTGGACCAAGCTCCTCTTGTATCTTGTTTTTGCTTTGGTATGGTGGATTACCAACTATTGCATCAACCTCCGGCCAATCTTCAAATAGAGCATCCCCGCAGATAATATTTCCATCCATGTTATCCAAAGGTAATGCATCTTCGCCGTGGAAAGTTAATTCAATAGTACCTTTTGTAAGGTCACCATCATCTCCAACTAAGGCATCAACGGCTTCATCAATAGCCAATTTCTTAGCGAGCATTAGAGTCACCTTAGCCAACTCAACGCCGAATGAATCGTTATCCAATCCATAGAACTGTTTTGGGCTGATAGCTGATATGACCTTTGCTCGTTTCACAAACTCTCTAGGGGTAACAAGGACTTTAAGGCGCGACATGAGCCGCACGTCAAGGCGCACCAACTCACGAAACGCAACATACAAAAAGTTTCCACTACCGCAAGCTGGGTCTAACACACGGAATTCAGAAAGCTCCTTTCGAAGTGCCATCAACTCTTGCATTGTCTTGGCAGCGTCGATTCTAGCTTCCCACGGACGGACTATTGTTGGCCCGACAATACGCTGAATGTCTGCCTCAGATGTAAAGTGACGCCCATGTTTATGTTGAACTATCTTGTCCATACTTTGCTGGAAAAGTGTTCCGAAAATCGCAGGATTAACTTTGGTCCAATTCTTAGCCGCTACACCTGATTCACCACCAATAAGCTCCATTTCCACTTTTGAAAGCTCAACTGGCTCAACAATCGAAAAGAGGCCACCATTGAAATATGGAACCCCTTTGTAGCGACCCGCTGCGGCGGGTATAGGGTCGTTCATTTGTTTAAACAAATTACCCAAGAGATCGTACGATGATTGACCGTGATTCGTGCAATCGGAAATTATTGATGTAACTGTGCTTGCCGGAAGCAAGTCAATATCCTCAGCAAACATTGCAACAACCAACTGAAGAACAAAGCGTTGTGCTTGCTCTCTTGGAACTGGCGCTTCTGACCGCTCAGTTAAGGATCGATACAATTCAGCAGTTTGGTTAGCAGCCTGTCGTGATACGCCCTCCCGATCGTTATTAAATACAGGTTCTTTCTGTTCAGGAAAAAGAAAATTAAGAGCTGTATAGCGGGAAGTAATTTCGTCCATCGAAACGCGATCGATAGGTTCATCTAGCTGCTTGTCAAGGTCATAAATCCAAAATTCGTCGAAATTGCAGAGTATTACATACTGAGGTCGATTTGGCACAGCGTTGAGCCAGTAATCAAATGCTTGCCTATAGTGAAGCCCAAGTTTTTCACCTCCTTTCTTCATTTCGATGAGGAGTCGAGGTTTCCAAACCAGGTCCGCAAAACTAGTCCCCTTTGTGGATTTTTTCTTAATACGATACTCGAGAGTTGCGCCCGCTTCTTTATAACCATCATGCCCGAACGCTTGAAAAAGACGGTCACAGAAAACCTGAGCCTCTCCCTTCTCATCCCCATCCAGTTTCTTGACATAAGTCTGGAATTTCTTTAATTGCTCTACTACTTCTGACATTTTATCTTAGTCTTTCTTACGCTCATCAATCTCTTCGAGCAGTTTATGAATCAGGTTATTGGGAATAAAAACTCTCGGATTCTGTAGTAATTCGTTTAAACTTTTCCGTGTTTCTTCTGTGGAGCACAAATTTTTATCATGCATCTCTGATATAATCCAAAGTATTCCTCGAGTCTCGACATTATGTTGATCTGCGGCTTTTCGAAGTTTTCTATCACCAGTTAAAAGAATAGCTTCCGTGCCACTTTGTATTTCCTCTGTCATAGACAATGCGAAGCAATCATTTAGTGATAAAGCCGAATATTTATTAAAATGTTTTGCCGCACTAGAAACACCTTCTCCTGATAGGTGCCTGACTTCAAATCCAATAGACAGGAGCTGGCTCTTTTCTTCAGCACTAAAATCCAAAAGCTCTTCTTCAAAAAGCGGAGCTGGAATTACTATCGTATAGGGAAGATGCGGTAGTTTTTTTAGTAGACCAGCTATTCTTAAATCGATAATTGCACTCGTATCACTGACTATAACTAGGGCCATTCAAGGCTTCTTCTATCTGTTTGGGAGATTCCTGTAGCAACTCCATGGCTTTAGCAATTGGTATATATTTCTCAGCTAGCGCAAACAGAGTTATACGCCTAAATCTCTCTGGTTTTTCCATAGTACCTCGCTTTTCCTCACTCTCAATCATTTCGGGCTCTAATGATCTCCATTTTCGACCAATAGTTTGAAAAATAGTCGATACAACTGATGTAGGAATAATGCCAACTTGCTCTAGCCTGACAACGAGAGCAGAAGCTGAAACACGATATATTTGTTTCAAACGAATTATCTCATCGTAAGCGATCTTTGCTCTTTCTTTTTCTAGGTAGTTTCTTTTTAGATGATCTCTTTGCACCAAAAAACATCCAGCAAAACGTTGAGCTGCTTTTTCCTCATCAATTTCGGGATATTCACCATCAAATATACGATGTGCTAGTTCATGAGCTAAGGTAGATCTACGTCTTTCTAATGAATGATTACAGTTAACTATAACAATAGGAAACGGTTCATTACCGTCTGAACTATTCACAAAACAGGTTAAACCAGAGACGTTTTTTGGCAAATCTAACATCAATACCTTTATACCTCTTACCTCTAATAAGACAGTCATATCTGGTATCGGATTGTTCCCCAACTCCCATACTTTCCGTAGATCGTCAGCTAATTGCTCTACATCACCGATACCTTTTACAGTAGTAGTTAAGTCTGGTTTAACCCAATGTGAGCTTTGTAGATCTAGTATCTGTTCAATTTGTAGATATCGTTCCATGTAGTCAATCACAGTCGCTTCCACACGGGCTTTATCTTTTGCGCTGGTCTTATGTTTTTTTCTGTACTCCAGTGCGGAAAGCTTAGAGACCCGATTGCTAAGCAAGGTATCTAAACTAGTCTCCAAAGACTTAGAAAGTAGCAACAATATCTCAGTACCAGGCACCATCTGGTTCCGCTCATATTTACTCAGAGCCTGTTTAGTTACAGCTCCGCCCATCTCATCTACAAGGCGATCTAGGGAAAAGCCCATTTTCTTCCGGGCAAGCTTCAGTCTTTCTCCTAACATGTCGAATCCTCCGTCAAGGTTGACAAAATATATATATTATGGCAATTTGTAAACCAACTTGAGTGATCCAATCATCACTTTTGACTAAAACCAATATTAATATCGGATTAGAACAGTTCCGACGGAGAAAAATAGTGAGCACCAAGAAACCTGGCGAGAACACTGGAAACAGAGGTGGTATTTACCAAGAAGTCGGTCCCAAAGGCGGCAAGCAACCTAACTTTGCCACGGTTGCGGATAATCGACAATTACCTCCTACATCTAAATCCGGCCACTCATGGAAGCCTGTAAAAGTAACCCCAAATAGCAAACGATAGAGATTTTTAACAATGTATCCAGAAGACATTCCCATGGATATTCCTGCTCAAATACCGAGAGATATGCCTACTCAGGTACCTAGAAATTGGTAACTGAACCAAGGTGTCCCACAATGGCTCTATGGGACACTCAGCCGTAACCATTTGATTTATATGGCATAACGATTGATCAACGCGCTATTCTGTCCTTCAATGGCAAATATCCGGCGATATGGGACACTACATCCAATCGATTGCGCGGTAACTAGTTACGTTCAACACGAAAGGCATCGAACAATTGGCAAAGAAGAAAAAACCAATGATGGCTGATGCCGCCCAGAGGAATAGAAATCTGAGGCAACGAAAAGTTGATTCGGGTAAACGCCAATTGTCGATCTGGTTGGATGAATCGCTAATTGACCGGATTG
>JAVCKV010098511.1:0-20521 GCA_032274145.1 Herpochondria borealis | reverse complement strand
CATCCACAAAGGACGCAACAGTGGTCGTCGCTTGCCCAACAACAAGGGCAACAACGCAGGCAAGAGGAGTTCGGAGGAACATGGTTTGCTTGTCAGTTCGGTGGTGGTAATGATAGTCTTTCTGAATTTTTGTGATATACCGCCAAACCATGGCTAAACAAATTAGTGCGTACACGTACTCCCGTAATGTTCGGTTGTAAATGGATGGACACTGTTCATCCATTTGCCTCCGGTTTGGTCTCGGCACTTGAATTGATTGATTTCAGATTACGCACTTTCGAACTTCGAGCTGGAAAATATCATGATCGCGACCTCAACTGCCACTGCCCTCCATGGGGGCTTAAACAATGACATCGCGTGGTTGAACAATTCGATACGATCGTCTCATTTTATTTCGGATGGTCAAGATATCGTCGTTTCTTGGTTTCACCTTGAGCAATTCCTCAAGGTTTCACAAGCCAGTAGAAATTCTGTCTAAAATCTCGGATCATCATGTTATCGTCCAGCGACAACAGTAAAATTTGACTACGGATGCTGAACGCAAAACTTGCTCTATTCGACGCTTTGATCAATCTACTTTGATTTAAGCCTTGTTGCTGGGGCGTAGAGAGAAGGTATATTTGGAAGCTATGCAGTTTGTATATTTAGCTGGCTATCGTGCTGGGACTACTACAGTAGGGCCCATAGAAGTCAAGATAGCGAGCTTACCTCACTCAGAAGAATCGGAATCAGAAGATGAGGATCGTTGGCCAAGAAATATGGTGAGGGAGTGCCACCAAAAAGAGCAGCAAAGAAGCGGACGCTAATTGCGCCATAACCGTTTAGCAATCCCAGGAAGTAACTGCCCTGGGAAAGTCTTACCGACCACGGACAGCGCTTGCTCTTCCAAGTTGTCGCATTCCTATACCCATACCCATCATATCAGCCTCTCCGCGCTTTCTACCCTTGCTACTGGACACCATACCACCCATGCCCATGCCCATACCCATCTTACCGGTGTCTGGAGAAACAATAAATTGACAAGCATGAGCAAGACTTGTTGCGCGTACAAGAGCCATTTTCTTAAATAATGCAAGCGCATCAACCAACTTACCGAGAGTTGGAGATGTAGGAATCGGGTCAACAGGTGCCAAACAAATGCAGCATGGTGGGTTAGAATGGATTTCACAAAACAGTTTTGTTGGTTTTCAAATAATGAATGAGAAAAACTTACCGAGAAAGAATCAGAAGATGAGGAAGACTCAGAAGTCGAGCCACCGTGAGTCTCTTCAAAAGCACGAATCTGGGAACGGTGGAAGCGATCGACTTCATCGTCACTGCGAATAATTCCGGCATCCTTGAGTTCGTCAAGCGCATTGTCGACGCAATCTACAAAGTCGTCCGCATCCTGCCAGGCTCCATCATCGTAGCTGCAAGGAATCTCTGGGAATACAATCGTTTCACCGTTCTCCACATCATAGAGGCGGTTACGAACGCCGCCCGGCCAGAGAATATCAATCGTCCCAGAAGGAGCCGTGCCAAGACCGCATATCTTAACCAGGCTATCCTGCGAAAGGAAACTTGAGCCGGCAACAACAGGGTACGAAGTCGTGCTGCCACCCAATGGCGAGCAAAAGACCAAAGCTCCGATTCCATCACGGTTCACCACTCCCGAACCAGTCAGATCTTTTGTTCCCTTGAGCTTGACGGAGAAAGAACCATTGCCATTTCCGCTGTTGATTTCTACCGTCATGCCTCCGGGGAGAAGCTGGGCTCCAGTGAAGGTAAATGAACCCTCCTGAGGATTGAGCGACATGATCGGGAAGAAAAATGCAGTGTCGTCAAACGGCGAGCCGTAGTCAAGGTTAAATGGAATGAGCGGGGGAGGAGGGGGAGGGATCCTTATGTTATACGAGGTGACAAAGTCCGGAACACCATCATTGTTCAAGTCACCAACTGCGACTCCTTGCACACTCCGACGGCTATAATCTGTCGAGATGGGACCAATGTCTGCCTCGAAGGCTCCCGAGCAGCCAATGTTTCGAAGAAGCACTCCCGGGTTATCTGCAAGTACAAAAAAACCAATGTCATGACTGCCGTGGTACACTAGGTCGGGATGACCATCTAGATCGTAGTCGATTGCCGAACAACCCCATCCAAAGGGTGTGGTAGTAAGGTTGCCAACACCAGGATCTTGAAAGTTTCCGTCACCAGTTCCAAACAAGGCGCGACTCGGTCGCCTGCCAGCACCCTCCGGTGCATCAAAATAATCTCCAAAGTTCGATGCGAACGTGTCCATGTTGCCGTCGCAGTTGAGATCCGCAAAAGTAAGTGACATCCAGGCACCAACGGCGTTGGGAGAGTTGGTGAAGGGAGCATCAGCAAAGTGGCCAGTGCCATCGTTGAGCATGACATGGATGAGTCCGCGGTCGGTACCCTCGATTAAAGTGGGTGGGTTGGTGGTCGGAATGGTGAGATCACCCCTCGGCACGATCGGGAGCTGCTCCCTGGTCGTCTGCAAATAAAATGTCCATATCTCCATCCGCATCAATATCCACCATTGCCAGTGCCCATGTGATGCCCTGCTTCCCAACTAGTTCTTGGCCGTCCGATCCGAGAATTCCTTTTAGGTCTTGGATGCCCGACGTGGCGCTGACATCCTCGAACTCGTTGTTTCCCAAGTTACAAAAAAGCTGGTTTGGCAAGTTGTCTTGAAGCACAGGAGCTCCAAAGATAGCTCCCCTTGTTGAAATGTCAAAGGCATTTCCAATGACAATGTCAAGCAGTCCGTCCCCGTCGATGTCTCCCATGGAACATCCGATTGCTCCATTGCTTCCTCCTCCAAGAAGAGAATCGGGATCAGGAGTGAAGGTTCCGTCGCCATTGTTGATAAAGAACTGGTTGGGCATGCCGCGTCCGATTACAAGAAGATCCAAATCTCCATCGTTGTCTGTGTCGCCATAGCAGATGCCGTTGCTATCGAGGTCAGATGCACAAACCCCTGCCGCGCCAGCTACGTCCAAGAATGAGACGGATGATCCTCCTGACTCGATGAGCTGGTTCGAGAAGAGTCCGTTACAGGCTCCTGGACCATTGGACACGAAGATATCTTCATCACCATCACCGTCAAAATCAAGCACAGCGATTCCAGCCACTCCATACGGTTCGAAGGGATAGTCAATTACGTCCAGAGAAAAGGGATAGGTGATCTTGGGGTTGGTAAGCAACTCAATTAGGTAAGTCTGGGCAGTGGAAATGTCTGCCGAAGCAGTGCGGCTGAAAGAGATTCCAGAACTACCATTCTCCACAATGTTGGTGAAACTCACGCCAGAAGTGGACATCGTCAAGAGTACGTGTACCTGTAAATGTACGTTTTCGTCCTCTCAAGATCCTGTTGTTGCCAAGTAATGGAAATGATTGCCAGTCCAAGTAGATCTACAGTACTGGATCCATCGTAGGCGCTAAGCCCCAGCGCCCTCAGCTTGAAGCACAGATTTTTCAAATTTGAACGGGAAAGTTATTGGCGGCGTAGCGTTTTATGTCAGCTGCCACTATGACAAAAGCGCCACCCTTAGCGTCACTTTAGTACCTAATCCACCCTTCAGTCGAGCTCTTTTGGCTTCAAGGCTTGAGTTGGGACTGTGTGACACTGCTTGTAAAGCTTTTCGTCTGACAGCTTTATGAAAGCGGCCATCCAGACAAGCTGCCATCTCGTCTAGCTAGTAGCTATCATAGCTTGCTTGGGACTCTGTCAAGCGACAACAGTAAAATTTGAGTTTGTCCATTCAATATTGAAGTGTCTTGGAAGAACATTAATTAGCCTTTGGCATCTCGTTATTAACTTATTACGCTCTGAATATAGAGATATCGCTGGGGCTCACGCCCACGTTCGTCATTTAATAGACCACATACAAAATATTTCTATATCACCATTAGCCACGGTGTTCATGTGACAGAATTTTCAGAAAAATGTTCAAACCAAACGTCATTTCATATTTTCTAATATGGGCATATATGTAAATCTGACAAAGCGCTTGTTCCTAAGAATTCCTATCGTATAAGTGGTCATAAATCTCATGAAAATGATGACTACTTTCGAACTTTTGAGGCCAGTCCAGGAAGAAGAAAACCATGCTCGTGCCACAATGCAAGCACGTTACGTCGTTGTAAGTAGTAATTACTCGTACCAAGCCTGCCACCCAACCAAAGGTTGACGTGCATCGCATTATTTATACACCAGTCAGTATTGCACAATAAACCTGCGAACCATGAGCAAGTACACGAAAGGCATTGTCGAGACGGAGGAGTCAGCGAGGACAAGCTCCTATCGAAACAAGTCGTCCCATGGGGGTTCGATGGCAAGCTCCATTCTCAGATTCGAAGACATCAACTTTGTTGTTGGGAAGGGAGACAAGGCGAGAAACATTCTTGAAGACGTGAGTGGGAAAGTCAAATATGGACGTAAGTGAAGCATTGAAACATGTCGGGCCCAATTGCTCTTGATTCTAAATCATCATTTAGAGCTCATCATCTAATGCTGCCCCCATTGCAACAGACGTCCTCGCGGTCCTGGGTCCTTCTGGTGCAGGGTAAGTCGATGATGTACTTTATGATGTCGCCTTTTGATTTTGCGAACGCGAACCATGCCCCTCACCTTCATTCACAGGAAAACCACCTTGATTTCGGCCCTGACGCTTGATGCCTTCTATGGGAAGCCTACTGGCTCAGTCACCCTCAATGGGGTGCCTCTCACTGACAGTCTGTTCAAACGCCATTGTTATGGTACGTAATTTCGTAAATTCAACCGAGGTTGTCGTTGCCGGGACTGATGACAAACTCACACGATAGAATACGTACAGTTGTGAAACAACATGATAAGCACTGGCCATTTTTGACAGCTAGAGAAACACTTCAGTATGCCGCTGAACTCTATGATGTTGCTGAGAAGCAGTACATTGCAAACGTTGTGGGCGAGATGATTAGCAAGATGGGTCTTGACAGTTGCGCCGATACTCGCGCCGCTCGTCTCAGTGGTGGCCAAAAGCGTCGTCTTTCGTTGGCGATTGCTCTTCTCAAGCAACCAACGTTGCTCTTTTTGGATGAGCCCACAAGTGGTTTGGATGCTGCTGCTGCATCTAATATTATGCGAGAGATTATCCGTGTCGCGCGCGATGAACGCCTCATTATCCTTTGTACCATCCACCAGCCGTCGACAAAGGTGTACAACGGCTTTGATCAACTCATGATCTTGTCCAAAGGACGAGAGGCCTTTGCTGGCATGGTGAAGGATGCGGGTCCGTACTTTAGTTCCATTGGGCATCCTGTACCACCTGCCACAAACCCTGCTGAGCATTATCTAGACTTGGTCAATTCCGATTTCTCGTCCAACGAGGAGGTTGACTATATCCTTGACACCTGGCAAAACAGCAAACAGGTAGGCTCTGTACATGGAAGGAAGCAGTCCGATCTGGACGTGTCGACAGGAGTCGAAAAGACTGCTCGCCGCTCTTTGGCGCGTGAGATCCCAATAATGTTTCGTCGTCATGTCACACTCATCGTTCGTGACCCTGTGTTGTACTTGGGTCGCTGCGTAATTTTCTTGGCGGCCAATATGGTCTTTGGATTTGTGTACTGGAGCGCACGCGCTAATACGCAAGATCAGGCTGTCAACAAACTTTGGGTGAGTCTCTGGTATCTCGCTGTTCCTGCCAACATGGGGGTCGTTGCCGTCTACGCTCTGAACGACGAGTTCAAGTCGATTATGCGGGAAACAAAGAACGGGATGGTGACTTCGATTAGTTATATCTTGGCAAAGACTGTCCTTGTTATTCCCATGATGGGCCTCTTTTCTCTCTTTGCTCTTGGTATCCCTGGATATGCTATTCAAACCTTTGAACCTTCATCATTCCCTATCGTAATTGGTATCTACGCGTGTGTGATCTACGTCTTTGAATGTGCCGCTGAGTTCTTTGCTGTACTTTTCGAAGACCCCATTCTGGGAATGTTGCAGTTCATGAATCTATGGTTTGCGTCTTTTCTTTTTGGTGGTTTCTTGATTCCGCTCAGAGACCTGTACTGGCCATTCAAGGTACGATGAAATGCGGTTTTGTGTGTATTGCATGTTTCCTACTGTGTCTCACAACTTTCTTACGACCCAGGCTTTCCATTACGTCTTGCCATTTGGATACTACCTTCGCTCCACGATCTACACCATTTTCATCGATGCGGACTGGGAAGCATGTACCGATCCATTTACTAGTTCTGTCTGTGTTCCCTCGACGGATGGAAAGGATGTTTTGGATGGCTTGGGTGTCATTTTCCCCGTTATTGAGTCCGAGAATAGGGTTGGAACCGATCTCATCATCGTTTTGGCTATTGCTTTGTTTTTCAAGCTGGCCACCATTGCCGCCATTATCGTCAGGACCAAAAGAGTTGCTCCGATTGGTTCTCCTGGTGGACGATCTTCGCGATCCATGGCATCAACCCGAAACATCACGGCGCCTGTTGCTGCTCCGTCCACTCGGGCAATCAGTACTGAAGAAAGTGAGACCGCAACAACAACAACACCACCACCACCAGCAACACCACCACCATCAACGATTGTGGACGACGAAGACGAAGCGGAAATCGAATGTTAATGTCTGAAAGTGAAGCCTCAGAGAATTTTAAGGGTGCCGATGCTTTTGCGTGGTACCCAAAATGTGCCCAACGCTTTTTTATGTTTGGTTGGGATACATCATACTCGTTTAGAGAGTGCATAGTGATATAGGGAGATTTTACTCGAGAGCGGTGTATTCGTGTATTGCGCCGACTCCACTTTATTGTGTCAAGTTTTCTGATTGTGTCATCAATCTCCTAGAGAGGACCCAAGGAGGTGCGTACTGTTTCCGAGAAAATGAGTTGTGGGTCTTTTTCGAACATGATTGCAATCACATCTCATGGTGCTGCTCAAACAAGAAAGGCAGTGCCAAGTCTTCGAAAAAGCTGCCATCGCCTACCAACTGGAAACTTCATTGCTAACCTATCGTACATGCTATGCACTGTTACTGTACTGTCCACTCGTGTCGTGGGCTGACTGACGTACGAACTGAAATCTTCGTGATGTCTTGCGCAAGATCCACCCATTTTTCATTTTTCCTTCCTCCTTTCTCAAGCATGAAGGTATCGACCGCTTCTCTCTTTTGTCTTGCATGCAGCGCCGTCGCTGACGCGTGGGTTCCCGCCTCTTCGAGTACGACGTGTAGTAGATCCAGTTCAGCCTTGATGGCTTCTCGTGGCGCGAAGAAATGGAAACGGAAGAAGGCTTGGCTGGAGAAACGTGGCTTCAGCGACGCGTTTATTCCAGGAGCTGTTGCTGACGGTGCAGCCGAGGGTTCATCGACCATGACTATCGTCGGTTCTGGTAGGATCGGTGGCTGTTTGGCACAAGGTGGCGAAACCATTGTCGTGGGCCGTGAGGACTCGATAGATCCCAATGGAAGTGGGCCAATCTTGCTCACGACACGAAACGATGCTCTTGACGGCCTGGTCGAGAATTGTCCTGAGAACCGACGAAAGGACTTGGTCTTTGTGCAGAATGGATATCTGGACGATTTCCTGGCCTCCAAAGGACTCATGGATAACACACAAGTTCTGCTGTTCCTCTCAGTCACTGCCTTGGGAGCAGACCCTATTGATGGAGTTACAAAGGTGAATCCTGAGGGTCTCACTGCGGCGACTGGGGAGCACGCTCAGGCTTTTGCTGATCGTCTAGCGGCACTGAATTTGAAGTGCAATGTCATTACACCCGGTGAATACCGTCCGGCAATGTTTGAGAAACTCATGTAAGTAACGTTGTCTGTCGACTACACGTGTAGCGGCTGCACATTGTCAGCTCGCGTGTGATGTGAAACGTCTGCAAAAGTCGATCGGTGCAGTCTGAAGCAGTGCGGATTCCAGTGTTGGAGGCTGGGTTAGAAGTTGCTTCCTTTTAGACTGATATCTCGCCCCCGTACTAACTCGTGTCGCCTCGCCAAACACAGTTGGATCTCTACCTACATGTTGGTCGGAACAGCGAAGGAGTGCTCCTCCGTTGGGCAGGCTGGCACTGATCACAAGGATCTGGTCGAGCAAGTTATCTCGGAGTTACTGGCTGCTGTGAGCGCAAAGGAGGGTATTGCATTCAAGGATGGCGCAATCGAGAGACTTGCGTCTTACACAGATGTGGTGACCGATTTTCCATGTGCCGTTAAGGAGTTCGAATGGCGCAATCAATACTTTTACAATCTTGGGGATGAAGCCTGTCCCACTCACAATGGTCTGTTGCGAGAATGCAAAGAAAAAGGAAAGATTGATTTTGAGCTCCCGTAATAGTGCAACAAATGTGAGCTTCAATTCGTACTGTCTAATTCTCTGTGACAATCACCCCAGTTGTAGCAGCACTTTGCAGATGATCTATTGCAAGAATGTCAAGATAAGTGGCAGCTTTGTTTTGTTTGCGGGGTCAAAAAAGAAAACAAAATGGAGTTTGTTGTAGGGATCATTGAGGGGGCCGTTGGCGCAGGGGCAGTCTACTCCATGAGTACTGATAAACCCTCAGCAACAAAATCGGCGTTGTTAACAAACATGCAGAGAAAGGCAACCTCCTTAGCCGTTGTACGCGCTCCAGACGGAAGCGCCGAGAATAAGGACCCAGCTAAGCTTTGTTCGACAATGGTAGACAGCCCTGTGCTGGTTTTGCTTCGGCAGATGGTACTGGATGCGGCGCCATGGCCCTATGTGCTGTTTACTCCACCGTCCGTGGGAAAGACCGCGGCATCGCGAACTTTCATGCATATCTCCATCCCCAATTTGTTTCCCAACGCCGCTACGAGACCCAAGGCGCTCATGGTGACGGGGTCTATGGGGTCTGAGAATGCTTCCTACTTTGATCACATCAGTGAAACATTTGATGCTGGGGCTACGCCGTCGTTTGCTCCCTTGATTGCGGCATTGAGTCGAACCTCAACGGAGATGGAAATTGGGAAGAAACCTTCCATACTCTTGGACGACTTTGACGCGGTAGGACGCAGTAATGTCAACATCGACAACATGAAGAAATTCTGCCATGATCTCGCAACGCTCAGGGATGTGGTCGGAAAGCAACACGAGATCCACGTTGTTATCATGGCTCAATCCGAGGTGGTGGCGAATATGTTGTGTAAGATCAACAACTGGAAGAAGATTGCGCCAATGCCCCGCGCCTACCTTCCTCCTGTAGGGGATTTTTCGAAGATACCACTTCCCAATCCGGATTGGACTGGAGTGCCGTGGACAAGAGAGATTATCGAGAGAATGGTAAGAAAGCGCTTTGCACCGAATGAATTGCAGGGTGTCGTTTGGGTGGACTTGTGTCAAGACGGCGCAAATCCAGGGAGTGTCCTCAAGGCTGTCAAGGAAAGGATTTTTCGCGGGGCTCTTCAAACATTGGCCCTCGGAGCGACTGATGAACTTGCTTAGTCCAGGGACGGACACTACATGTAGCTAGATCATCTCACATTCCCGGTTCGTCTAATATTTGACTTAACTTGTCTAGCTAGCGCAAGGCTGTACGTTGATTGTGACGCATGAAAACACGAGCCACTTCGGCACGATAACTAACACACTCCCATATCGTCGTTGCGGCCAGCCGCAGACGAACAAGTAGTAGCGCACGGGGATGTGAACCGAGAGTGTAAGAATCGATGGACTTTACGGAAAGTTCTAGTGGAAAATATCAGATGCTATCAGTCACTTTTCGATATATTTACGGTTAGTACCCGTCGAAGAGACCCGTTATAAGCAGTCTTTACCTATTTCCGATGATTCTCCTCTTTTCGAATCGGAGAGGCTTGATTCATTCGCACAACGAAACTATTCACTTGCTGCCCATCCAACCGCTCAACTTCTCAACATGGCCCAATCGTTGGACTCCACTTTCGATTGCTTGATCAATCACCTCTTTGGTGGCTTCTTCTGGACTCAAGCTGTGACGAGTGGACAACCATGCCGCTGCCACACGACCAGCGCGTCCAATACCTCCAGTGCAGTGACAGACTGCCTTTTCATTCTCCTTCTCTACATCATTTAGAATGTCCATAATCTCGGTGTATGCACCGTCAGGCCTCATTGGTGTGAGGTGTGGTACCATCCCTCCAGCCTCGTACAATTCCATCAAACCTCCGCCTTCGGTGTAGATTTCCAGTTCGTTTTCATCCAGCAAAGCAAGCACATGCTTGATTCCTTTGCCTTTCATAAAGGCGATCCATTCCTCAACCTTTTCCTTCGCAACTGACTCTCCCTTCGTGGATGGATTTCCTGGTCTCTCAGCCGTATACAAGACTTGATCTCGTTGGGAGATGGGACCAAAGTTGTGTGGGATCTCTGTTTTGGGCGTTCGAACTGGTTCCATCACATCAGCGTCAAAGAGGCGAGTGGAAAGACGGCTGGCATATGCAGCATGAGGGACAAAGGCAGCCGTCATCATGCTGACTGTTGTCAGCAACAAAATGGAAGATCTTAGCATAATTCTTCTGTCAAGCCTTACGCGTACGAGTAGGAATGTGGTGTGGTTCTTGTATCACAGATCACAGAACTGATGAGGTGATTGGAGATTGAATAGCTTCAACGGAACAAAATGTACGGATACAGCTCAGGTAGGATCTTCGCCCCCTCGATCTTCAAAAGATCGTCTCCGTACTGTAGTCGCGACGAACATCTTCGAAGGGAACCATCATACGACGAGTTGAGTAGCCCACAAAAAAATTTATGCACGGTTTGGAGCATTTTGAAAAATCTAAATGTAAACCGTGTGAAATCATTGGAGTTCTCAACCGTAAAAAAACAGCATAGCGACGGATTGATGGACGGACAAGTGGGACAATATCCCTAACTCTTTATCCTGTTCCCGACGAAGGCAAGACGTGTTTACCGATAATCTCTTACTTCTTCGTAGCCGCTACTGAAGCACATACGACTGCCACACTTTTCAAGAGCTGAAGGTGGGTTTTGACCATGGCGAATAAGAAGATGGCGATTTGAAGGATGGCTTGGTTCTCTCAGTTCCCCCATTGGCATGCCGTATGGATGGTTAGCTTGTTGTTGATGATGGGGCTGAAGAGGTTGATTTCGGATAGTTGACAGTGAGATTTTCACTCTTTGATGGCTGCACTAACACCTTCTTGTTCATTATCCTCCTCAGTCACAATAATCTCAAGATGCCAAAGCAAATTACTGATATCCGTGATTTCCTCCAAAAGGCCCGACGTGTCGATGCCAAGCTCGTGAAGATCCGCAAGCGTGATGCTCAAACCAAATTCAAGATTCGATGCTCCCGCCATCTGTACACTTTGGTTGTGACGGACTCTGAAAAGGCCGATAAGTTGACACAGTCGTTGCCACCTGGCTTGCAGCGCAAGAACATTTAAGCTCTAGCATGGGAATTGCAAACAAAAGAACTCTCTACTGGACAAAGTGATGCGGCATGTTGGCAGGGGAAGGTTCAGATCAACTTGAACCTTTCTCTTCTTTACTGCTTGTGCTTCCACGATCGTATGCATCTTCAGCCTCCCATTGTCTTTTATATTGTCGTTCGTCTCGTACCATTGCATCTCCAGGGGAGTTGACTCTTGTTGTTGTTCCTGGGTTGAGATTCATTTTGTAGCATACTAGCCAGATCACCCGATCCTTCTAGCGGTAGATAGTTGTCATAATGATTCACATACGTACCGGGTACGCTGGCAACTGGACAGGCAATCAAGCCTACGGTGCACGTTGCTCATTGGGTACCATGGAAGTCATGCAGAAGCAAATCGCCATGCTGTCTTGGTTGCGTGTGCCGATACTAGCTTTGTCTATACTGGCAACTGGACAGGCAATCAAGCCTCCGGTGCACGTTGCTCATTGACCATGGAAGTCATGCAGAAGCAAATCGCCATGCTGCGCTGTCTTGGTTGCGTGTACAGATACTAGCTTTGACTTTTCAATTCTAGTTACTCAAGAGATTTAGCTACAACCAGTTGAGGGATTTGTGCAATCTGTACTACACGTACTCGTCCTAATACCTCAAAAATTACTTTGTTCTAAAAACTTAAACGATCTCTTGAGGCTCTCTTCGAGATAAACGATCTCTTGAGGCTCTCTACGAGGAACATACCTAGTAGCGCACGACAGCGCGGAGACAGTCTCCTCCATGAAGGGCATCAATAGCGTCGTTGGTCTTCTCAACGCCCTCAAAGGTGTGCGTAATAAAATGATCAACGGGCAGGGCACCGTCCAAGCACTGCTGAACCAAGACTGGAACATCCGTGCGGCTCTTGAACCCTCCAAAGGCAGTGCCCTTCCAAGTGCGACCTGTCACGAGCTGGAATGGACGCGTCGAGATTTCGTGGCCAGAGGCTGCGACTCCAATGACACAGGAGGTTCCCCATCCACGATGAGCACACTCAAGAGCAGCTCTCATCACTTCAGTGTTGCCAGTACAGTCAAATGAGTAGTCGACACCCCACTTGGTCATGGTGCCAGCAATGTGTTTCTGGATTGGGCCGTCGACTTCGTTGGGATTGACAAAGTCTGTTGCGCCCAACTGCGTCGCAATTGTGTACTTGGAGGGGTTGATATCAACTGCGATAATTCGAGACGCTCCAGCCATTTTGGCTCCCTGAATAACAGCCAACCCAACAGCTCCGAGACCGAAGACAGCGACCGTGGAGTTTGCTTCGACCTTGCAAGTGTTCCAGACGGCACCTAGACCCGTAGAGACCCCACATCCAAACAAGCACGCCTTGTCTAGGGCCATCTCCTTGGTAATCTTGGCGCATGAAATCTCGGCCAGAACTGTGTATTCACTCATGGTGGAACAACCCATAAAGTGGTAAATGTCGTTGCCATCCTTGTCATGGAAGCGTTTGGTACCGTCAGGCATGACGCCATTGCCCTGTGTGCTTCGAATCTCGGGGCACAAGTTGGTCCTTGGGGATTGACAAAAGATGCAAGACGTCTTACAGCACTGGGGAGTGTAGCACGGAATCACATGGTCGCCGACTGCGACACTGGAGACGCCCTCGCCAACAGACTCAACAACGCAGCCAGCTTCGTGACCCAGAATGCAAGGGAAGAGACCTTCAGGGTCATGGCCATCAAGGGTGTACACGTCAGTGTGACAGAGAGCGTTGGCAACGACCTTAACACGGACTTCACCAGCTTTTGGTGGATCAACAGTGATGGTCTCTTCGACGAGTGGCTCCTTGGGAGCACGAGCCACCATGGCTTTGCACTGAATAGGCTTCCCCTGAGTGGCTGAAAAGTCGTAGGAAACTCCAGTACGAGCCATTTGCAACCTTTTGCGCAAGCGCTCGCTGTGAAAGGCGATGTGGTCTTCAATGAAGGCGGCAATGAAGTGGTAGGAATGATCAAAGCCTTGACGCATGTTGACAGTCACCTTTTGACCGCTCTTCTTGGCTGCCTCCTGAAAAGCTTCCGGTTTGAGCTGTTCGGATAAAAAACCATCTTCATCTCCCTGCTCAATCAAAATGTCATCGAATTTGAAAATTGGGGTTGAGCGCTCCGCAAGCAAGACTGTGGCATCATGAGCCTTGCCTGCCTCCACACTACCAAGGTATGCTTTGAATGCTTTGTCACCCCATGGACACTCGGTGGGGTTGCAGATGGGCGAAAAGGCACTGACAGAGACCCAAGAGGCAGGATCCTTCAAGGCGATCGTGAGAGCACCATGTCCACCCATGGAGTGACCTGAGATGGACTTGAGGGATCCGAGTTTGTACTCTTCTTCAATCAAAGCTGGAAGCTCCTTAGTTACGTACGTGTGCATTTTGAAGTGCTCGTCGTACGGAGCTTCAGTCGCATCCACGTAGAATCCAGCACCTTGGCCCAGATCATAGGAATCAACGTTGGGAACATCCGCTCCACGAGGAGAAGTGTCTGGTAAGACAATCGCAATGCCCTCGCGTTCTGCAGCATCAAAGGCACGGCATCCAGCCTTGGTAGAAAAATTGGCTTCGCTGCAAGTCAGCCCCGAAAGCCAGTAGAGAACGGGAGTATCCTTGCCAGCTTTCTGAGGGAGATAAATACCGAAAGTCATCTCAGTCCCCGTGGACGACGAGGCATGCTTGACCTTGTGGTAATATCCACCCTGTGGGCCACCAACGCGGTTCTTAGAAACGGTTTCGATCGGCATTGTCTCGAGGGGGGTGTTCTTGATTCAACTGCGAACTGTGTCAGCAAAGAGCACTATCACAAACTTTGGCGAGTTTCAGTTCGAGTGTGACAGGAAAGATGGCAGATCTTCTCTTCAGAAATCGGCACTTACGTAGAGCGCCATACAACAGTGACGTTCGAGATCCCGTACCGGCGTCTGACCGTTGGTTTACTCGCATCATGGGACTGATGAGTTGAACTTCGCGCCAGCTAATAACACGACGACGCCCCAAACTAGAAACTACGTGTACCGTAGAAAGCATGTGATAACATAATAGCTATGTGTAACCTAATTCACACATAGAGCGGACCGGTGCTGACTTCGCAGGTTTAAAATGTGCTGGAAATCCTGCAGCCTTGTACGACACCGGCACCGATTGCTACTTCATTTCTGAAAGGACATAGTGCAGCGCATCAACCACTACTAGTGGCTGTTGCATATGTACCCAGTGGTCTGAGTCTGCAAGGTACATTTTCGCCGGAAGGTCCCTGTGCATATCTAGAAATGCCTTGGTTACTGCTTTTGGGAAGAGCGTCGGAGAGTACCTGCGATTCGATGCAAGGACAAGTCCAATAGGAACTTGAGGGAGTGGTCGTCGAAGATCTTTCATATCGTGGAAGGTTTTCTTGCAGCCCACCAGTTCTTTCGCCACAATGTGCCAAACCGACCCATCCGAGTACAGGTCCGCAGCAACCTTGCGGATACGCGACTCTTTCGGCAAGAGAAACAGAGGAGGAAAATTGAAAAGCGACAAGGCGTCCATGACTTTCAGGATCCCTGTCCATGCCAGATTTTGGTAGACAGCGCAGACAACTGGAACAATAACTTGGAAACCCATTACAAAATCCCAAGGGAACTTTTCAAACTGGTCTTCATGGGCAGGATCAACAAGGACCATTCCACATATTTCGTCAGGGTGACACATCGCGTAGTACTGCGCTATAAGTCCCCCATACGAGTGACCCACCAACAGATAGGGCGGTTCAATTCCTCGAGTCTTCAAGAGAGTCTTCAACTCTTGAACAATAACTGTGGCATCTCGAGAGGGCAGCTGGTCGTACTCCGCGAACAAAATGCGATCATAATTGAAGATGGATACTTCTCCCTCAAGTTTCTGAATAACTTGTTCCCATTCCATTGACATGCAACCGAAACCATGTATCATCACAGCAGTTACTGGCTTGATTCCCTTGGAAAACGTCGTCAGCATGCGTTGACCACCGCATTCCGTGGCGATAAGTTGAGGGTCCTCTCCCGCGAAACGTTTCGCTGTTTCCTTTCTATTTTCTCTTTCCTCTTTCTTTACCAACCACGAACGACGTTTCAGTAGCACAACAACGAGCCCAGCAGCTGTCGCAATGCCGAGGTAGATGGAAGAATGAGAGAGCTTGGGTGCCGTCATCGTGAGTTCGCCGAAAGTATCTTTTACCTGAGAATGAGAATCTTGTCCAGTGCCACGGTACCGGTAGAAGAGGTCGGTCACGGAGAAGAATGTAGTAGGAAACCTCACACGTAAAGATGAGTGACGAACAAGGGCCTTCTACTGTAGCTTGTCAGTGCTCCATACACCGTAAGGGTCGAATGTGCGTGCTACTACTATGTGTGCAGATTTCTGTCTTATCTACTTTCGAAACTGCGGCGAGGCGTCCTGAATGGCGCGGCGTTCCACCCAAACTTTGTCACATGCATTTCCATCTTCTTCGTTGAAATAGCCGAAGTCAAACCCATTCCACACAAAGCTCTCGTCATCATCACCGTCATCATCATCATCATCATCATCGTTGCCAACCTCGTAGCCCAACTCATCCTGGACATGCGCTTTCGCGCAACGATTGGCTTCTGCCCGAGAGAAGAACACGCCAAGAATCTGTTGATCGAAGTTATCCTTGAGCATCATGGATTGTTGGTAATCGCTCCCGCTATCCACCTCAGAGCAACAAGTCAGAGCAACGTACACAGACGCATGCTCCATTTGAATAACCAGGCGGCGGCGCTTGGCAACCCGCGCCAAATGATGTTGATCTGGCCCGTGAATGGGATTATGGGGAGACTCGGAGATTCGACGGAGTACCGCATAAATGTGCTTGCACCTGCCACCGACAGGACATGAACATGTGGATCCTAAGATGTTCGTGCCATTGGGACGGATTTTCACAATGGTTTTGTACGACCCCTGTCTCGTAGAGGATGCCGGGATCTGAGCTTCTACAATCGCACTGTTCTCTTCGATGTTGTATTCGAGATGGATGCTTGAGATATCTTGGCACCCGTTGAGGCGTCCATTTCCAACATAGGATTTGATTGTTGTCATCGTCAACGGGATGCTGGTCATGATCACCTTTGGATTGCTTCGTAGACGACTTGTTGATGCGATGGTTTGAAAGGCGTGATGAGTGTCGAGGAACAACTTTTGGTACAAATCCTACGATGCCCTACATGAAGGTCATCCTGGCGCACAGAAAGGCGCAACAGTATCCGTGACTGACGAGCTCTTCGTTCGAGGGTTTAGGGTACTACATGTAGTAACTTGAGGAATTCCGAAAGGTAGTATGTAAGTTGTGCGCGCAGCCGTTATGCTGATGATTGCCGAGGTGCGCTGTTACCAAATTTGGTTTCGGCTTGCAGAGATTGCGCACTGATTCATACAGTAGCCTCGATTAGACACACTACAACCGGCACCGCCGTGACGAAATTGAAAGCAAGGTCAAGTGCGAGCGACGACAAAGCGCTAGTTGCCACGGTATTTATGTTCATGATGCCACCAGGAATCCTAACAGCACTACTCGTAGTTGCTTACGTTATATCATCGGCCACAGCATTTGACTTGAGCTTCCCCTTAACACCACAACAGAGAAATGGCATTGGTATTACTCCACATGCTCCGATATTACTGCGAAAAGGAGGAAGAGTACGACTTTGTGTTTCTGCGAAAGACGATGGAAACGAAGGCAACGACGATGTGACTCCCTCGTTCGTTATCAGAGAGGCACAAGAGCAAGATCTTGGGGCAGTCGCCAACATCCTAGCCGACATCTTCTTCGTCACCAACAAGAAACCAAACTTTATCGCAGAACGCGTCATCCGTATGAATGGCTATCTCGATCTCAAATCTAGATTCGAAACCTTTCGCTACGCCGAACGCAGTGGAGCACTCCAATGCATGCTTGTGGCTTGCTGCAACGAAGAGGAGGAGGTTGTGGCGTTTTGTGAGGTAGACAATCGACCTCCCGGAGGAGAAATCAATCCAGCTCCGCGCCCGTACATTTCCAATTTGGCAGTTCAAGATGGCTTTCGTCGCAGGGGAGTGGCAACAGCACTGGTGCGCGAGAGTGAGGATATTGTTCGAAATTCGTGGGGAGAGCCAAGGTTGCACTTGCGTGTTGAACAGGATAATCTTGCGGCCAAGGCACTGTATCAAGAGCGATGTGGATATTCGGAAATGGATGAATCCAAACGTGTTGCTTCTGCCAATGGGGAAACTGTTTTGTTACTGGGAAAGAAGCTTCTTTGATCTTCTCTATCAATTTCATAAGTAGCTTGACCTAAGACTATGTATCCTACTGGTAGAGCATCAGCCATGAGCTGGCTCAAGGAGCAAATTCTACTGCTCCACGTACCTGGACAAGCCACAAGTTAACTACTCCGAGTATACTCTTTACCGGCTTATCAATCAAGGCCTACATACACTGTCCCACTCGAATCAGGTTGCCCCATTCATCGTATCGAGCCTTCGACCTGTTTCGTCTTGTTCAGACGCAAGGTCCTATCCTGACCAGATCATAGAAAGAGATCCAGAAGTGTCACTTGTTGTGTACATATGTTTGTAAATATACCAGAGTAGGAGACAGCTAGCTACTTCTTACTTCCCTTCGTATCTCCTTCCATGGTTCCCTTCACCAAGTTGACCGTTCCTTCCCCCAGAAAGTCAGTTGCAATGTTCATAGCAAAGTTCGCTCGCTTCGACTCGTCCTTCTGACCCGCATCGTCCATAAGTGCCTGTCGAATGATTCGCAGCGACATTTCTGGCCGATCAAGGTCCTCTTGGGTCAGGCCCCGGTTCTCAATCAGTTGAATGGCAAACTTGTCGCCGTCCTTGGCTTTCATTGCCATATACATTTTGGCGTAGACAGCACTGTCTTTAAAGATCTTCTTTTGGGCCTTCGTACTTCCCGCTCGAGCCTGCTGTAGAGTTTTCATTGCCTTACTGGCGGTTTTCGAGTCAATGCAGGAAAATGCAAGAGTATTTCCCATACCAATGCACTTGCCAGTGATTCCCAGCCCGGCGCCACCGGCGGCCGACGAAACCGAGCCAGCAAACGTCACCCCCGTTCCAATTGCACCAATGATCTTGTTCGCCAGCTGAAGATCTCTCCCGCTCACATCATTCCCAAGCGCATATTCCATAGCCTTGTCAGGACGGATCTTCAGGTTTTCGTTGAGTTTTTTCAGCGTTTTGAGCTCCTTCTTGGCAACATCTCGCTTCTTGGCAACCTTGGCAGCCTCAACGGCAACGATACTCAAATCCATACCCGCCCCAATGGCACCAAGCACAGGACACAACTCTACAAAAGCCTTTCCTGCCGGGGTCAAGTCTCCGAGCGATACGACTCCTGCCAGGGAGGATGTAAACTTGGTCATTTCGGTGACGAGCTCTGCCAAATCCTTCTTTTTCATACTCTTGAGCGACTTGACAAGCTCTTCCGGCGTCTTGACCTTAACATCCAACTTGACGAGGGACAATAAGAATAACTTGGAACTCTCAATGGTTGTCGACACGGCAATTCCTTCCTTTTTGGAAAAGCCCTTAGCCACAGCCTTGGAGCTTCCACCCAGCACTTCGCCCACATCTCCAATGGTATTTACCAAAGTATTCATGTTATCTGCCGACCAGAACTTTTGCGCTTCCTCCCCGAGCTCGATTATCTTTTCGTACACTAGTTCACGTTCGACATGACGCCACGCTTGCAAGTCATCTACCAACGTCGGAGGCCAAAAGCCGATCGGCAGGTGCCGCAGTGCCTTTTCCACATCATCGGCAGAACCGTCATAATCCCGAATCTTGTATCCACGTTCTACAACGTCTCGATTGACCTTGTAGAGCTCCTTGACCTGTTTCAGGGTCAATGCCTTCAATGCCTTGTCAAAGAATGGATCAATTTCATCATAATCGACAGACTTCTTCTGCGTTTTAAACGCTTTCATCTTCTTCTTTCCGAGACCACTTTCAATTGCCTTTCGAAAGACAGATTGTTCGTGCTCAAGCACTTTGGGACCAGGGTCTTGCAGTAGCTGAATGGCAAGTTCCTTTTCCTTGTCTGACATTTTAGCCGCCTTCTGAAGTCTCTTGACGCGAGTTTGGAGCTTAATGCCTGGATCGGCTTGAAATTGAGCTGGGAAGTGAATCATCATGGTTGTTTCAAATTGACGAGCTTCCAAGTGACGCTTCTTTTCTCGTGTTGTCTTTGCTTTCCACTTGGTGAGTTCCTTTCGCATCTCCTTTTGTCTGCCATTCGCTGCCTCCATGGCTGCGGACATTTTCACGAGTTGCTTCTTTTTGGTTTTGGACAGCTTCCACACTTGATCGACGAAGCGAACACCATTAAAGGCTTCCTTTTCCAAGGGAGCTTGTTTCATGTGCTCGTTTATGAGCTCTTCAATGCGAGGAGGAAACGATAGTGGTGATCATGTTGTTCGCTGGAATGAACGACGGTTAAATGACCTGGACAAGGAGCTGGCTGCCATTGAAGAAGCGAAGCTAGCCAGCGAACTACTTAGGGACGATGACCTGGTGGAAGGTATTGCGAACCGGACTCTCCAGCGCCGCTTTGGTGAAGGGTTTTCTGTTACCATGGTTATCGTCCTCTTCTTCGTTTACGCCGGAACCCTTCAGATCCTCGCCGAGATGTTGCAGTGCAAGGAGTTCGACTACGGTAATGGTGAGTCTAGATCTTACTTAGAGATCGATTACAGTATTGATTGCAGCTCCCAACGTTATCTCTCTTGGTCAGGTCTGGCCAGGTTTCTTCTCCTCGGGATCACACCTGGGGTGCCTCTTCTTATCTGGGGAACAGAAAAACTTGTCCAACATTTCTTCCTTTTTGGCGATGCACCAGCCGCTCACGCACTATTCTTCTTTGCCACTGGGGGATACAAACCAACTTTCTGGGGTTGGGAAATCTTCGTCCTGTTCCGAAAGGGAATATTAGTCCTGTGCTCGGTCCTGATTCCTACTCCACTTGTCCGAGGATATCTGTGCACATGGATCGTCTTCGGTGCCATGATTGCCAACATCATGTTCCGACCCTTTAAAGATTCCAGGCTGGAGATGCT
>JAVCKV010098510.1:15123-58226 GCA_032274145.1 Herpochondria borealis | reverse complement strand
ATCCGCGAGCGTCAACACTTCTTTGGCCGCTGCCGTCGGGCGTTCACGTTCCGAAAGAAGGCTCTGCACGAGAACACACGGACCAGCATTATAGACGACTCACCTGGATTGTTGACGAAAAAGTTGGCGCAGCAAACTTCGAAACTGAGGAATAACAGTTCGAAAGTGTATCGGTTGAAGAAGAGACTTGAGTTTCTACAGGACAAGTCGCACACCATGACGATGGCAAACGTCAATGCTGGAATTTTCGATGAAAAAGAACTCAAAGAACTCAACGAAAAGATCGCCAACGACGATTCTATCGAACAAGATGAGCTGTCAAAGATCATCTTTTCCGAGTGTCTCTACCAGTTTCAGATTGGCAAGACGAAGGGCATAAGGAATAGGAGGTACTCTCCCCTTCTTATTCGTTTTGCCGTGGGACTCAAACTGAAGATGGGGATCAATCAGTACGAGTTCCTCCGGAAGGTGTTCCCCCTGCCAACCGGGGCTACGCTCAACAAGTACGACACCCCCGACACGCTGTCGCCTGACGGCATTCTATACGACGTCCTCCGAGCCCAGCAAACAAATTTTGACTTCACCAAAGGTGAAGATCTGTCTGAAACAGACTGGGCTCGTTTCGGCAGTCTTGCTTTTGACAGCATGTCAATTAAAAGCAAGCTGGTGTTTGACTGCGTCAAGCAGCAAGTGGTTGGCTTTGCTGTGGACGCGTTTGACTTGGATGTCATTGCGGATGAGTTCAAAGACATCCTCAAAGAGGATGCTATTTTTACCGCCAACGATGCCACAAGTGATACACCGGTGAATTCGAATACCGGTGACGATGGAACAAGTGATACGCCGATGAACACGAATGCCGGTACGAGTGCTACTCCGCTGAACTCGGATGCCGGTGTGGATACATCAAGTTCTACGGCGACGAACGTTGATGCCGGTGTGGATACAACAAGTTCTACGGCGACGAACGTTGACGCCGGTGCGACTACGAATGCAGCGGGAAGTGGCAGCGCTACGAGCACGGGCACAGAACGCGGTGCTACTAATGCCGCCAGCGATACCGCTGTGACGGCAACAAGTTCTACGGCTACGAATGGGACACAGGCTGCTGAAACAAATGACACCGACAACACATCAGGTGCAACTACAACCACAAAATCAACGAAAAACGCACCACCAACCAAGAAGAGTGCTAAGAAGCAGAAGAGAGAGGTAAAAAAACAGACCACTCTGGCGAAACACTTTATGGTGTTTCGCTTCACTTCTTGGGACACGAATGGTCACAAGTTTGAGTTCACAGTGGCTCGCTACGGATTAGCAAGCGTGAACTCAAAATTTTTGACCAAACGCATCAAGGAGATTATCACTGCCCTGTACACCCATGGGTTTGTGGTGAACACCATCACGGGGGACGGGGCAAGTGAGAACCGGACGATGTTCAAGGGGATGTGCACTTTTGACGTGACAGACATCCCCGGGTTGAAGACGATGGCATCACCATTCAAGAATTTGAACTTGAAGTTCAAGATAGCCTTTCGGCATCCGATGAACAGTGATGTCATCATTTTTGTGACGGGGGACATGCCCCACCTAGTAAAAAAGATCGTCAATGCCCTAGAGTTTAGTGGGCAAGACGATTCGGAACGAAACTGCACGAAGAATGGGCACAAGATGTCCTTGAAGATGTTGGAGGACATTTGGGAGCAGTGTCCTGACGCGCAGCCCGGCGTCTCAACCATGATGGTCAGTCGGCTGACAAAGGATCACTTTAACAAAAATGCTTACTCACGCATGCGCGTCAGCCTTGCCGTTCAAGTCTTGAGCCAGTCAATGATTATGCTCATTGACTTTTATGCCGACGACGTCATGTCGGGCGGCAGGACGGTTTACCAACCACTCCGCGAGCTGGCGCAGCAAGTCGACCGTCTTGTTGATATTGTGAATACCAAACACGAGAATCGCGGCAAAATAAAGGGGTGTGAAAAAATCAATAGCCCCGATCATCGTCATCTGAAAGAACTTCTGGAAATTCTTGATTGGTTTGCCGCGTGGCACGAAGAGACTGAGAGTTTGCGACGCGTCGCAGCTGCAAAGCTCTTCAAGGAAACGGGTTCCAAGAGGAAGGGACCCAACAATTCCTTCATTCCCGTGACCACCTACGAAGATTTGATGTGGTTAGTTTACGGTTTGTGTGGTATTGCAGTGACTTACCTGGATAGTGATGGGTCCAAGATTTTGGACCAAAGCCGTTCTGGCTCTGACACGTGCGAGCACACGTTTGCGTCAATTCGCAACGTGAACTCTAACCCCACCTTGTCGGATGCGCGCATGCTTGTTGGGAAGGCTTGCGGCATCAAGTCTAACACGTTTTCTGCTAAGTCAAAAGCAAACACTTCGGGCTCGCAGCGCTTAAGCTTGAAAGAGCTAAATGCGCCACTGCCTACAAAGACTAAGGAGTTTATCTAACAGATAAATGTCTATAGTTATCTATTTTATTAGGCTTACGCATTGTTAGAAGTGTCCTCGGGCTCGTCTTCGCTGTCGATGCCACTTCCATAGGCATCCTCGTCTTCGTTCTCCGGACTTACTGCGGACAGAATCGCAGCATCGGCAGTCGTGATGGACAACGCCTCTGCTATCTCCGAAAGAGTAGCTTCTTCGTCCGCCTCGCCCTCGCTAGTGGCCGCGACCTTTTTTGATACTACAGCTTTCTTCTGTTTCTTTGTAGTTCTTGCCTTCTTCTTGACTTGCTTCTTCGTTGTTTTTGGTGTCGCCTGCGCCGTCGTTTTTGGTGTCGTCTGCGCCGTTGTTTGTTGCGCTGTCGCTTGCGCTGTCGCTTTCTTTTTCCTTGCTTCCTTTTTGGCTTCCTTCTTGGCTTCTTTGTTCTCTTCAATCTTCACCGCCCTGTACGCTTCAGGGTTCGACAGCACAGCTGTCTTCTGTCGCGTCCCAACTTGCGGCGCCTTCCAGCGAACCGCAAGCATCTTGCGCACGCTGTCCTTGCCGCGCATCCGAGCGTACTTCTCCATAAGTACAGCTGTAATCTCCTTCGCCCAGCACTCCGGCACATTGAAGCTCGTTATCCATTCCTGGATCAACGCGTGGGACTCAATCGTGACACGTAACCGTCGGATGAGCCCCCCGCGGTACATGATCTGGTTGTGTTCTGTGAGTGTCGTTGAAAATACGAATTCAACGATCGACACAAAACAAAAAAAGCGTTCGGACGGGTACTTGAGACCCCCGAACGCTTCTTGCTTAACAGTCTTGCCAACTGGCAAGTTGGCAGCTGTTGCGCTGGCTCGTGTGACCGTCGAGGCGGCAACACATCTCTGCAGGATCACTGCGATTGGTTTCGCTCCCCTGCTTTTCGCTTCTAGCGACAAACCATACAACAACCAGCCCGCGACGTAGTAGATTACTTCGCGGACCTTCCTGTCTGCTGGAAGAAGGCCCTCCAAAGCCTTCTCTTGTGCAAGGCGTAGGCCTTCGTCCAGAACACCGCCAAGCCCAACTCTGACGCCTTTTTTCAGTACACCTTCAAGCTCGTCGACAAAGGTGTACGCCAAAAGTTGCAAGAATCCTCGCCACTTACGGCGCTTGCGAGGAGGTCTTGACACCTCAGCCCCCGTGTGGTCATCGACAAATTTGCCGATGATGACGTCTTTCTCTTTCTCGTAATTTTTCTTTGGTCGTTCTTTGGCGTTGATCGACACTTTCTTCTTTCGGTCGATGGCGAGACCACGCACGTCAACAATCAGCTGGAGAATGCTGCTGCGAAGACTTTCCCATTGGATATGAGAAGGATCAAGCAGCTGCTCGTGATCCTTCTCGAGTTCGGGGCAACGAACGATCGCTGCACTCCACAGACGACTCTGTCTCATGGCGTCGATGAAGACCTCTGCCCCCGGCACGACGTCGTTGAGCTTGACAATCAGTGCTGGGGCAATGGTCGTCATGACTGATTGTTGTGTGGTTTGGTTGAAGCCCCCTCTTCAACCTCCACCCTTTCCCCCATCTTTCAGACACAGTTGGGGGTGTCTTTGATGTGACTGGATGGGGAAGAGGTGATGTCAGGGGGGGCACTGAGGCCATGTCAAGGCTAGCCCCTCTAGTTTCAAGTACGTTCTTCGTATTATATTGTGTAGGCTCTACGTAATGATACTTTCATCTTCAGATTTGCAGCCCGTCCGTCGACTCCACAGAAACTCTTCGTACCTTGCGTCTTTGCCCCCGGTACAAAATGAACGGTATGCTCTACTCGTTTGAGCCCCACGGAATTCCTCAAGGTTGTACGACGCTCTCGGCTCGGTTGAGAGATGGAAACGTGCAAAATGACTCTTCAAAACAAGAGCAACTGCATCTAAGTCCATTCCGTCACGAAGGTACTTTGATCGTGTACACGTGTGTACAATGACCGATCACTTATGTGAAATACCTTGCCACCGTGTCAACGATAACCATTTGTCCAATGCACATCGACACGTCTAGCATGATTACACGTGGGAGGAGAGGGGCCTGCTTTGCACCTAATTATTTATTGCCCTGCACCTCTTATTCCGATTGTATCCATACCAGGTACAGAGACAGTGCCACAAGGATACCTGGTAGCACCCCTGCTCACAACATACATGTACCGTAGAAGCCAGAAGTGCCCCTCCGAGAGAAGGACCAACAAGGTGGTCTCTCTCTCTCTCTCTCTCTCTCTCTCTCTCTTGAAGAGGTCCCTCCCTAACGAATGTAGGACGAAGTCTCGCTCGCCAACTCTACTACTAGCTAGAGAGAAGCATCGCGAAGAAGTTCTCCCTCTCTCTCTAAGAGAGAGAGCCGACAACTGATTCGCTGAATCAATTACTATGGAACACAGTGGACCGATCCCCATCAGGTTCAACATTTTTTCAATAGTGGGAACGTTCTTCTGTGTAAGAAGTGATGTATCACACACCAGAGTATGTGCCCAAAGGTCTACATCAGCTACTACCAGGGGGACAGCACACGACACGAATTTAGCAGACCACCGCGTGCTTGGCACCATGCACAGAAGATGGCGGTATCAACCTTGCAAGACATACTGTTCATGCTTCACATGCTTCCAATTCAATATTGTCGTACCGAATGGCACTGAACAGTTTGGGTTACCTGGTACCTGCTGGTTTGTCCATGTGTTGGCTTTGCACAAACGGTGAAGAAAAGGTCAACGATCGCTACTTTTGTCCATGCCCCTGCTTTTGTCCTTTGTCGTTGGACATACCCTTGTAGTTTGTTTTTCTTACTCCCACCCCTCACTCACTCCAAACATATCGATCATTGGGTATACAGTATCCAAACACAGTAGCTATGTATGGTGTACGTACTGTATGAGCCAAGCACATCACACCCAGCCTACCTTCCTCTGAAGTCCTCTATCTGTACGTCTGTACGACACGCCAGCGCAAAACTAGAGACACCTCGACCAGAGCAGAACCTACCCACATCATGACCTAACAGCTCCCATAGTCTACGGTGCGAATAACGGCATCTACGACAAGTGAGAGGTAAGACTTTTCGAGTCACAAACGTGAGTACTCGAATTAATCGGAAAGTTCAAGGTCTTGTTAGTTCAAGGTTTGTTGAAGGAACCTTCAATCCTCCACTTGTCAAAGATTCGACACTAGGACACTTGCCGCTCATCGCAAGGCTCACCAGTCTGCTCTAGAGTGCTGTAGATTTTTAAGCCTACTCTTCTGGTGCTCGCTAATGTTGACACTGTCCCAACTACTTCCTAGTTCAAGGTCTCCTTGCTTCAATCTTACGCTGATGGGCTCAGAAGCTTCCAACTTCGAAAGCTTCCGACTAGTCGAGGGTTCGAAGTTTGGACATTTGCCGCTCATCGCAAGGCTCACCAGTCTGCTCTACTAGAATGCTGTAGAGTTTTAAGCCCACTCGACACTGTCCAACCGACTTCCGAGATGCTTGTTAGTTCAAGGTCTCCTTGCTTCAATCTTCCGCTGATGGACTCAGAAGCTTCGAACTCCGAAAGCTTCCGACTTGTCGAGGGTTCGAAGTTTGGACACTTGTCGCTCATCCCACAAGGCTCACAGTCTGCTCTAGAGTACTGTAGAGTTTAAGTCCACTCTGCTCGCTCATGATGACACCTTCCATCTGTTTCAAAGTTCGATCACTTGCCGCTCATTACAAGGCCTACCGTCTAGAGTACTGTAGAGTTTAAGCCCACTCTGCTCGCTTATGATGACACCTTCCATCTGCTTCAAAGTTCGATCACTTGCCGCCCATCACAAGGCCCACCGTTCTACTTTAGAGTACTCACTATGTTGTCTCTGTCCTATCTACGTCTACCCCATCGATCGTCATAAGCTTCGCCCGGGAGAACAATCAAATCACGTCCCACTCTTACGATTATGTCTCTGGTCGCTTCTCTACAGCTCTGTGCACAGACAGAAGCCCTGTGCACAAGATGACACATAGCCAGTACACTAACACGACAAAGTCGCAATGAGGGCTTTAGTGTCTTCCGCTTCGTAGTTCGTGAAAGCCGGTGGTCGTCTCTGTGCTTCACACGGCACACAGTCACTACAATTACACGATGTGCGAACTCGCAAGGAGGGCTTTAGTCTCTCGTAAATAGATCGTACACAGTAAGTTAATTCGTGAGAGCTTTGTTCTTTGCTTGCTTCCAAGGCTCGGCAATGACGGGATCAGGCTTGCTCGCTTTTTGACTAGGTCTCTCCGTACGTCGTACATGGATCCATGTCTCCGTATCGTTCGTGCTGGCTCGCCTTTTTTGGTAGATCTAGCTGCCGTATCGTTCGAACGGTGTGGGACTCATGAGAAGCATGATAGAACATATGATGACAGAGTGACAATCTTGTTAGCTTTTTCTATCAGTGCTTTAGTGAGTCATAGTATCCGATAGCGTCCGAAGCCCATACTGCATACACAGGCTCCTCGCTTCTCTTAGTGCCGAGAGTCTTCGGGTCGCCATAAGTAAGCCGTCTCGCAGCATAAGTCTTCGGTTCACGTGCGACAACCTCTTGGTCGCTTGCGGCACCACACGCCCATAGGGCTTGCATTTCTCCGAGGAATATTCCGAAGGGTTCAAGCCAGCCAGAAAGGTTAGTCTGTAACGTGCTATTTTTAGTATGCAGTATAATGGTGGTATAGTATTTTCAGTAACCGTTCCCGCATTACATTCACGAGGATCATTTTTGTGCGCCTTTTTAGCATAAATTCCAAATAACTCCAGACTGCGTAGCTACAGTAGTTCTGTATCTATGTCCATACTAGAGTTCTGTATACGACACGGTGGCCCAAACAAAGAGTTCTGGGCGGCCCAGAGAACGTATCAAACGTAGCTGTCGACTCTCGATCCGTACTGGCGTATCCTCACGGAGACTATAAATAAGAAACACTTTTGTCGCATTTAGAACAAAAGAACCTGTCTTTATGTAAACTATGTCATTTCTACTCTATCTCATCATAGAAGTGATAGGGAGAAGAAATGTGAAGAAGCGTCCTTGACACTACAGGATTCACACCTCCGTCATATTGCAGAAGGCCCAACCAGAGCTTCGACAACCTTATATGTAAAACGTTGAGGAGGCACATGCGTAAAGGTGAACTTCAAGCTGTATAAGCGACTTTGGAAGTCTAGCCTCATTAGAAGAATTTAGGACAAAGACAGATACGCCCTGGTCCGAAATGCACTGCATCTACCGATCATTTCTCGTACAATTCTGTATGACAATATCATACACTTCTGTATGACAATAATACGACGAATAATATTATGGCCCATCCTTCACATGACATTTCAGAATCCGAGGACATATGGCGCAGATGTGTGGCCAAAGAGTCGTCGCTTCTAGTCGTAATGCGATGGACCAACCAGCGGAGGGGCCGCCCCCGCGCAAAGAATCCCGACTATCGTCGCGTTGGTAACAACTCACTCAATCTTCTGAACAAGCTGAAAGATTAGGATTAGAACACATTATTTCTTTCAGATTTATATTCATCAACATCAAATCAATCATGACTGTAGAATGCACCAAATCAGGCATCCGGGATATCGACATCCTATGCGGAAAAGGCAAGTATTGCACAGATCACATTGGAAGCATCGCATACAAAGCAATACTCGAAACGAGACTTCCTCAGTACATGAACCCCAACGCTGAATCCTGTGACAAAACTTTCATGACTGTAGAGATGATAGAAATGGTCATGTCTGAAGGAGGTCGCTTTATGCGGGAAAAGAAGAAGGGTTCAGGGATCTGGGTGGAGCTGTGCAAGACTGCTGCTCGCGAGAAAGTTCGAGATGGCTTCCGCGACGCAGTCAAGAGCTTTCGCAAGAAGAAGAGTTCTGCAAATACTGGTCCATCCTTTCTCACCAGGATCGGATTCTCCATCCCCGTCACGAAAGAGACAACCTTTGCTGAGCTCGTCGTTAAGATCTCAGAAGATCCTTCCATGACAAAATTCCTCGTTAAATCTAAGCAGCGTCAGGAAGCCATGGAACGAACACTGAGAAGAAGGAACAGCACTAACGCTGCAAGGTCCTCCCTCCTACCTACATCTACGTCTTCGCTTCGGGAGAATAAAGCTGACACTGGCTTGTATGCACCTTCTCTTTGTTCTTCAAGTGACATGAGCAACCTCGCGCCACTCATGCCTGTTTCATTTGTACCCGTTCAGTTGCCTCACCATCAAGGCCTCCTTCCTCTGGCAGCTCTACAAGCAGCCACCAGCGTAAATATCACCAACTACACGAGTGATCCGGCTCAGAAGCTCAACAAGTCCTCCATCCCTCAGACCTACTCTACTCCTACACCAATAACGCTGAATTACGGAGACAGTCTATCAATGGCTATCGACGATCCGTGGGGCGAAGGCGACTTTGAAGAAGAGGCTGACCCCAGTGGAGGAGACGATCTCTTTGAATCGCTGGAACGAGCCGACAAACTCATTGAAGCCTCAGGCCTTCCAGATCCAGCCACCAGCAGCACCAACGAGGAGTGCGACGACGACGAGGACTGGCTTGATAATCTCGACGCCTTGATCGATGATGTACGAGATGACATAAGTTCAGTGGCTTTGACTCATATTTAACAGCAGCCGCAACAGCAAACTCTTGTACCTCCTTCCATTTCCTCTACTAGAGTATCAAATACTTCGAATGAAGCCAAGTTATAATTGCCATAGACCTTAGTTTATTACTCATGCTATTATTCAATCCATCTCGCCATTGTTGCATTCTACTCGTATCAGCTGTTAAAAGCGACGCGCTTGGCTTCGTCTCACCTGTTTCAAAAGAATTGGTCTTCTGTGCTGGACTTCAGTGAGTCAAAATCAGCACTATAGGGAGAGGACGCGCACCACTCTGGCGCAATCAATAGTACACCTCCATCCAAGCGATGATGCGCAGAAATAGCAAATAGATGCCCATCCAGTGACAAGCTTAGGAAGCAAACGTGTAGTTGAACTTGACTACACGTACGCGACCAAGAAAGAACAACGTAGCTCCGAAGATCCGTCAATAGATTTTCCTGTTGCATTTTCATCAGTCAAAACAAGGATCGGGATAGATATGTACCATCATTCTCATTTCCCTGGACACAAGGCGTGCGCGTACACGTGATTCGACGCACCCGTTGCTCGGCCAGCTAGATTGCCTAGAGCTACGAAGTAGTCCATCGAAATCTGCAAATGCATCCCTCCGTCTACGGGTCTACGTGTATCTAGCAAGAAGAGGACGATAAACAAACACTGTGTCGTTCCATTCAACCAGCTACTCCGTGTACTCACATACTATGCTAGAGCGACCAGAGACTGGCCTTGGACAGATAGCTTATTTCGATTTGGATTGATTAACGCTAAGTAACGTGTTGTTGAACTTGACTACACGTAACGCTTAGCTTTGAGATGCCTCGGTAGAACCAAAGGTAGTCGGAAGCTTGAACTGTCAGACAATAAGGATAGGGATTTAGGTCAAAGCCGGAAAGAACACCCGGAAACCGTCGTCCACACAGTGAATCCAGCACTCACACAGCAACCGAACATGGCGGGCATCTAGAACTCAACTGCCTAATGCTATGGCGGCACACATTCGCAGGTTGTTTAGGAAGCAAAGAGAACTTACAAAATATTTGATACGACGAGAGAGTCACATTTCGAATCGCCCGTGAACCAACCAAGTTGGTGGTAGAGAGGTAGTTTAGGCAGACAAGAGAAACTTACAAAAGATTCGATACGATGAGAGAGTCACATTTCGAATCGTCCGTGAAGCATTCCCGATTAGATTGTGCCGATAAGATTATTGGCAGATCAGGTCCCATCATAAGTGGAACATTTTGTGGAGGGCTACTACAGTACATGAGCCAACATCACGCGTGAATATTGCACACAACATTTGCGCTCCATTTTAGGATTTTGAACATCCAAACCGCCAAATCAAACGGGTGCTGATGATAGTTGTTGAAGTACAATAAGTATTCATCCTGGGCTGCGAGTCCGTTCGGGATCGTGTTTAAACTACTTAGATGCCCCGAGTTGCAACACACACGGATTTGATAGAAAACCTAACTCGGTTGGCATCTGGCACACGAGATTATTTCGACTGAGGGCCATTTGCGCAATAGCCTGAGACGACTCGGAGCTGTTGGAAGGCATCTATTGACTACTAACTACTTCAAAAATAGGCAAACCCCTCAACCCCAAGATTGAGAGAGTTGAGGTTGGTCAATTGTCCCGACTCGTCGTGTGCCTGCCACGGCACACTGATCACGCACAGAATCTATGTAAATCCTGCGTCGATGAAATAAGAAGTGCGATAATCGAAGACGCCAGTAGATAACACCCTTTGATGAGACAGCATCATGCCATTTTGATGGGAAACTGCCTCCTATTTGAACGAATGACGATTTGTACTAGCTCATGATCCACAGAGGCAAACGGTCTGCACTTACTTGACTCTCATCGACTAGGTAAGAACAGAAAGAAAGGAGGCAGGCTGGGGATTGCGGACTTTTTATCCTGTGAGAGTGCCCGGGCTTTTTCCCGTTGGGGCCACAATTCGAACAACCTGTCTGCTACCACTGTAGATTTAAAAACTCAATACCTCGCGGTTGATAACGAGAACCATTTTCGCACTAGCTAGAATTGCTTGCTCTTGCTCTACACCGCACCCATGAATCGTGAAATATGCTATCAGTGCCGTAAGCTGTCCCAGATGACAAGAGCATCCTGCGACTTCTACTTGGGGTCGGATTGGATCGCTATTGTCCCCGCGGGCATGTCTCGATCTATATAAATGCTTCTTTCTCCACTTTAGACTTTAGGGAACAAAAGTCGGAATCTCACTACCAGGGAGAACTTTCCATCTTGGCAGACAGAATCGGATTGGGTAGTCGCCGCAGCATGTCTCAATAAGTGCTTCCATCACTCGAACCGGGTACGATCTACAGACTGAATCAATAGTTGGAACATCGTTGCCGGTCACGATAGAGGTTCGCGGACTTTCCACCCTGTCAGACAGGGGTTGAGGGTTTCTCGTTGGGTCTACCGATTGAGCTTGTTTACGTAGTAGTTATGGCCACAATAGCTTGGTGCTAATCATGAAGTTAATCTTGTCTGCTTCTCTTCGGCCTGTACTCGTGAATCCGAAAATGATGGTGTCGCACCCAAAATTGGTGTCCGATACGACAAAAGAACAAGAGTGGATCAGCACAAACTCGTGAATTGATGAACATAGAGTGTCCCAAGCGACGCCAACGACTTTCCGGGTAACCCATTATAACTAGGAGCTACACATGAAGACGTTGCAATCTGACTAGTGTCACCAGAACCAGAGGAGTTGCGGAAGTTTCCATTGTTCAACTTCATTCCGAGCGCTTGTCTCTTTTGTCGTAATGTAGTACATGTAGGTGCCTCAGTACTCTCTGTTCTAACGAAGGGGCAAGAAAATATCGGGCATATTTGCTTTCCTCACTGACGCCGTTAGGTTGTAACTGCGAACATGTCCCACATGCACACCACGATACCACCACCTAAAGGGTGACAGTTCTCAAGTTCTTGTCTATCCCGGCATGCCAGAAAGCTAAGAGAAAGATTGCCCGAAATGAGTCTGCCCAACCAAGAACGGGAGTGGAAGATGTCATGCCAACTCTTCGCCAATGATCAGCCAGTCTGATTATTTATAGTAAATCGAGCATGGTATTGCTTGACCGACCACGTCAACGTCGCTTTCCAGGACCAAGAAACGCTCCCAAGGTATTTGTCACAGCGCTCTTTATACCTTCTGACGAAGGGGCAAGAATACGTCAGGCACATTGCTGACACCGTTAGGCTCTGACAAGGAACAGTGCGTGCAAACCAGGACACATACACCCAAGGGTGATACGAGTAGTTGTCAAGTCATGTATCTTCTAGGCAAGAACGGGAACGAAGATGTCTGTCCGGCTAGTAATGTCACTCGTCGCCAATGATCAGTCTGATCATAGTAGTACGCGTTCGCTAGCGTGGTCTTGCTTGACCGACCAGGCCAATGTAGCTTTTCAGGACTACATAATACTCCCGATGCACTTGTCACAATGTTCTTTACGAACCTTCTGACGAAGGGACAAGAATAAATCAGGCATATTTGCTTTCCTCGCTGACGCTGTTAGGCGCTATAACAGCGAACAGGTCGCACATGCAAACCAGGACTTTCACACCCAAAGGGTGATAGTTGTCGAGTGCTCTATCCTCTAGAGAGAAGCAAGACGGGAACGGAAGATTCCTGGCCAGTCATAGCTCAACTTCGCCAATGACTAGTAGTCTTATCATATAGTAATACGCGATTAGCGAGTGTGGTCTTGCTTGACCGACCAGGCCAATGTCGCTTCTCAGGACTACATAATGCTCCCGATGCACTTGTCACAATGTTCTTTACCTTCCGTACATCTCTAGTTTCCGAACAAATACATCTGATATGACATTCTTTGTGAAACCTGGTGGCCGTGTCTATTTTTCTATGGTTAGCAGTGTAGCCAGGTACGTCAATGCACTTTGTGTCTGACTTCGTATAGCCTGTCCAGTGTTGGACATTACAGTGTGTTTTGATACTCCTTGTGATCACAACTACGATTACAACAGGTATGACTTAAATCTTCATAGCCAGCCTTCCACATAAAAACAAAATTCAAATCCTCACGTAAATCATACATACGTACCTTATAACTCTGACAGGAGGATGGGCCCAGTTCCCCGGTCTCAACTGACACTCCGATTCAAATACGATACACTATGCCACCTTAGCCCTACCGTTGAGACTTGGCCCCCGCGAACCTCGGGTCTCTGATCGTAGTTCGAGCCAATTTGCAAGAAACTCTTCATTGTTGTCTCACAAAATACAAACCACGCAAAACCAGATATCATGTTCAGATTCCTCGTTTTCACCCTGACCTTGATGGCGACAGCCAATGCTGCTACTCACCACTGCTACCACAACTACCAAGTCAAGGGCATCTTGAACCATGCTCTCCCAGGGGACGAGATTCTTCTTTATCCAGGGAGGTACCTTGGAAACTTCGATGCCTACAACGATGGTCAACCAGAGAATCCTATCACCATTCGTTCGCAAGACCCCAATAACAAAGCCATCATTGATGGTATCACCTACGATGACCAGTACACGATCGGCCTTTATATTGCTGCCAACTTCTGGACGATTAAGGATCTCATCATCGAAAACGCGAGTAAGGGTGTCGTGTTTGAGAACGCGTTGGGAGGACAAATCATCGATTGTGAGGTTCGTAAAACTGGTAAGTGCATTCCACGAGGCGAGGTAGAATCAGAATGTTCGCCAACTTTATTCTTACTCACTGTCCTCGCTCGTCTCTAGGGGAAGAAGCCATTCACGTTCGCGATGGCAGCTCAGACGTTTTGATCGAACGGAACTCTATTCATAACACAGGATTGTCCCGATCTGGTTATGGAGAAGGAATCTATGTTGGATCTGACAAGAGTGCCCATTACTACTACAATGCAACAGTGTCGTTTGTAACCATCCGTGACAACATGATAGGTCCCAATGTCAGAGCTGAAGGAATTGACGTGAAGGAGGGAACTCATGATGTACGTATTCTTAAAAACACGGGATCCCAACCAATGACACTTGGCATCTAACTCTATACGTCTCTTCGTTTAGATTCTGATCGAGAACAACGACTTCGACGCGAAGGGGCTCACCGGAGCCAACTCTGCGGACTCTTTCATTGACTTGAAGGGGACGAAAGCGATCGTGCGGTACAACACTTTCAACCAGAATGGAAGTACCAAGTTGAAGAAGGGTGTTAACGTTATTGATCGAGGCGTTGACAAATCATCACATGACCATGTGATTGCATTCAACACTTTCAATATTGCCACTACCAATGTCCCAATGGTCAGCGCCAACCGAAACACAGAGAATATTCATGTCACGGACAATACTCGATCCCCGTCTGGGTCTAACTACGCAGGCCGTATGGTCAAGGACGGCTCCATGCCCGACTGGTACATGGAAGACGCTCCTATTGTGAACATTGCAGAATCGTACACCATCTACGCCAACAATCAAGTGAATGATGTCTTCTGGCACGACAGGTCCGCCAACGGGTTCTTCCTCTACCACCACAACGATGGCGCGTCGCACCAATCCGCAGTATATGCTCAGTTGGAGCCAAACGGGAAGGTTCACTTTGAGGCGAATGGAGCAGACTTGACTGGTCTCACTGAGTTTCGATTCTTCATTCGATCCACGACGCCAGGAACTACGCTCCGACTCAAAGTTAACGGAATATCAGGCCACATTCGCCCTTCCGCGCAGTGGCGTGACCACACGTTTGCCTTCAAATTTTTCATGAAAGGAAAGGACATCAAGTCGGTCATGTTTGAAAACATCAGCGGCAAACCAGTTTCTCTTCTTTTCGACGACATTCGGTTCACGGCATAGTAGGGGTTATGGGTGGCAAAACGTTTGGGCCACCACATAATAAGGGGTTTGGTGGCAAAACGTTTGGGAATTTCCTGTTCTCTTAAAATTACTAGTGGACTGATGGCTCATTTCAACTCTTGCTCGACTATCCACCAGATCGTTGTTCCAGCAAACCTGCTATGTTTATTGCGCGCAACTCCATGGTTTCAGCTCGACCAGACACTAAAAGGTTCGATTTAATCAAGGATTCCAGAATCATTCCATGAACCTTGCCTGGGTTTGGCTGTGCCAAGGTTTGGACAAAGATTCAGCCTTCTTTTAGAAGATTCCGACACGTGGTTAGCCATCTTGCGAATTGTCAAGAACACCACGCGAAGTACTGTAGGTACATGTAGTTGACAATCACTTTTGATGCTAGAGTGAGGTGGGTCGCTGGTCGACCAACACCTCCTTGATGTCCATCTCCCACAGCAGGCGCCACAATTAGACACGCGTGGACCGCGATCCCACGGTGAGTGCGGACGTCAAGCTGTTCTTGGGGTCGTGCTGGAAGTCTAGACAGATCGCTGAGGGTGTGGTTCATATGAATATTCGAGGACTGAATCCTAATTTGAATGGAGTCGATGTACCCAGTACGCCCATGACGCGTCGGTGTTGGAGTAATTGGTTAAGTTGAACGAATGATACCCAATACGCTGGAAATTGCAGCGATTCCTTAACATCTGAAAAAGTACCAGCACTCCCTAGCTATCAGAAAACCATCTGGCAAGCTGCCTATTTGCAGGTTTGCTAGATTCGTTCGTCGGAGACACACCAAATCCTGTGCAGAGCATAGTTACCTGTCCGCTGAATGGCACATATGAGGTTGGGCGTGTTCTCACATTGCCGTCAATATGGCCTTATCACCACCCTCCCCAAAAAAAGAAGAAGAAAAAAACATTTGAGACAGAAATTTGGGTGAAAATGTGTCATATTCAGAGAAAAACAGTAAGTATTTTGACTATTCCACGACAAATTAGTATATTGATATGTTGGACCTGAATAGATTCAGGGAACACTGTTTGGTGCCAGGTTAGGTTAGGTTCCCGCAATCTTGATTCGACTGCTGTAACCACCGCTAAGATTTGTACAGCTCACTACACCCTATCTCTTGCACCGAGACAGATCGTTGGTATTGCTTCATGACTGTAATGATAGTGCCCATTCCACCCTCTAACAATACAATCTTCATTCCAGGTCCTTCGTCGCGAGCAAATTCTCAAAAGAGCGCCACACCCTGTTTCTTGCAAATGAACGCATCTTTATGATCTCTCATCGCATTCAAGATTGCAGCAATGCCACCTTCCACCACAATCTGGACTTTATCGGTACTAATATAAGAAGCAGCAAGATTCGCGAGAGTGACACAACCCATTGTTTGAACGCTAACAGAATCTCTGTGTCCTCACATGGCAGTCGCAATAAGGGCTATTCCACCCTCCGATGCAATTAGCGTCCGCACTAAGCAAGTACGAACAGCACACTGCACACTTCTCTTTGAACAGCAGAGGATTCACTGTGATCTTGAATATCACTTAAGATGGTTGCCACTCCACTCTGCATTGTGCTAGCAGATTACTCGAAGCAAGATTCTGCAGCACTTAACATTCCCGTTCTTGGACAGAGGATAATTCAAAATGCCTCTGCATGGCAGATAACTGTGGCTATTCCACCCTCTGCTGCAATCTTGACTCGAGTAGATGGAGTGTTGTAAGCATGATTCATGAGAACACCACACCCGTGTCTGGACAGTGGATGATTATGGATGCCCTCCCATAGCATTCAATATTGTACCAATGCCACCTCTCCAATCTGACCTTGACTAGAACAGAGCTCTAACACTCGGAAGAAAGATTCCACAGAGCCTCACCCCCAAATTCTTGGACATCTGCAGATTCTGTGTGTCCTCGCATAGCAGCCAATCTCCCATAAATACCTCCATGCCTGCCAATAACCACTCAAGAGGCTTCACAGCTCTCTGCAGCATCACAAATTTGCTCAAGAATCGAAGCAGCCAGGTTGAGAGACCCTCTGCCACTAGATGAATTTGAATGCGCAAATGTGTTATGACTGCTGCCACAACATGTATTTCCAGAAGCTACTCCTTGTGCTTGGTGGTTATCCAGACCCGGTGAGGAAATTGGGAGACAATTGGGACAGGCACTATCAAATTGGCTTCAAAAGATTCGGGTTCGTTGGTTCCCTTAAGACCCCCTCACAGATAAAATAACAGCATTGGGTAGTTAGGGAGAAATGCAAGTTTTCACTGTGCCACCTATTTTCTGCATCCAGCAGTTGGGGTGGGTGTATTAGTTAGGGAATTTAAAAAAATCTAGAAACTAGCTACTTTTGTAACTGATGTGAGCCTGTATGAGCCCAAAGGACACATGATGCGCACACATTGCATTGCTCCCATTGCTCCTGCATCATGCGCCCTTTTGGCTTACTGTTGCAAACACCTTAGTGTGAGTGCATTCTCCTACACACCATCCTCAATAAAAGTGTAATCTGAAATCACATTTGTACCTCCATTTCCCCCACTGCATATTTTTCCAGACTTAACTAACGAAGTGGACAACACTCCGGGGACTATTCAACAAGATTTTGGCCTTGAAACTCCAATTGGTGGTTGCCCATGACATTCATGTGTGATTATTGCAGTGAAGCTTCAAGCCCTCTATGTACATTATATTCACATAAACAAATATGTGTATTGAAGATGCATCACTGGTCTACTTGCGGTGGAGATACTGATATTGCAATGTCCATGCACCAAATATGCAATAGCAAACGATAAACCAAAAGGTCGCAATCGAGTAGAGGCCAACCATGTCAGATGTTGCATTGTTTGTCTTGAGAAAGCCATAGCATGTAGGATTCAGATCTGAAGCATTTGAGCCTTCAAGTGCCTCAAATATGGCGGAAGGAGAAAGTTGCGCACACTCTTTTCTGTCTTGATTGGAATATTCATAAAACTGACATGGAAACTTTTGTCAATTCTCTCAGAGACTGTGTGCCACCAAATCAAATCCCACTTGGCGGCTGAAAAATAGAAAAGACAGCATCTCGATTCCCGTCATTGTATTTTGAAGTTGCCATCAGGATCATCCTGTGGAGGCCATGAAAGGTGAGCACAATGAAGATATGGATTGGAACATGCCATGAGACTGTGATAGTAGCAACAAGTGGTAGTGTTGCTGGTAGACACATAGTAACCATGAGAGTTGAGCTCTCAAGAAGGGAGTGTATTCATCGTAGTAACACAGTCTGATTGGTTTCCAAAATGAATATACTCTGGCTCACAAGTGTTGGTGAGAGTGCACATATCCTTTTGGACACATTTCGTTACCAAAGGCAGGTGTCAAAGAATGAATTCACAATGAACGTATACATCTCATAGAGGAATGTTTCGCTTTCAGATACATTGTAAACATTTTGCCATCCGAGAATAACTTCCCCTGTAACTTGGGGCTTTGTTGCGATGGATGGCAGGTCAGTAACAGACAAAATGTTGGACTTTGTGATGTTGCAGCTAGAGGAGGACACCTCATTCACTATGATGTTGAGTGAGTCTGATATCACACATACATCCAACTTGATCTCCTAGCCCATCACTGCTACTTCCCTTGTTTCTTTGCACTCTCCTATACTCCGAGTATGAACCAACCTCACATACTCCTCTATTCCATCTGATCCCTTGCGCTCTCCTATACTCTGAGTATGAACCAACCTCACATACTCCTCTATTCCATCTGATCCCTCATACTTTCCTATCTGAGCCAGAGTTAACTGAGCCAGAGTTAACAGTGCCTCCTCTCCCTATGTGACAGAATTATCAAAGATGTCTGCTAAGCCTACAGGCACTTGAGAAGATCCCCGTCCTGGCCACTCGCAACAAGCTGCAACCACTCTGCTGGGTTGACTCCCAGGGGGTACTGGGAGGCCGTGGGTTTCAAAGATGGCACAGATATTGACCACTGGAGCTTGCAGGAAGCAACGGCCGCCAGGAAGTAAAATGATGTGATCAAGTTTTTGAAACATCTTGAGATTGGGATGGTGAACAATACTAAGAAGCACTGTCGCGCCTCTCACTCCTACTTGCTGAAGGCACTCTAGGGTCATTCTTGCATTGAAGCTGTATCAAAGCATCGCAGTATCATGGCAGAACAGCAAAGTAGTGTGAGCTGGCGCATGTATCTCTGGTAATGTACTAGACACAAGCAGTTGCACAGCAAGAACATACCTATCAAGACCAGAGGTTGGCTTGTCGCTGGGTGGTGTGACAAGTTCGACTCCTATACTCAACCGACAAAATTCTCCACCACTGAGATGGCGAGACTGTGTATCCGCGCATCGGTCGAACTTCAAGTTCATCAAAAGGTCACGCACGAGCTGCTGAATGGCCTCGGATTTGTGTTTGGGCAGGCGAAGGCAAGCGGAAAACTCTACAATTTCGTGGACACTGAAGAACATGTCCAACCTGTCTGCTTTGTGCCACAATAGCAATCTTTTGCTGATTAGAGCCGAACGCTAAAGACGGATCCCATTTCCTTGATTGGATCTACAGTACGAAAGAGGTATCAAGTTCAAGTAGTACTCAGTCACTGGTTCAACCATCAGAGCTGTTGAGTCACGAACGCTGGAATCCCAAGTACGTGTACCCGCATAGGTTAAATTGTAATACCCGTCGCTATTAAAATCACAATCAGCAAATCCAAAATAACACTACCAAGTCGCTACAAGACTACTGCCTCGTTCTCTTCTGCAGCAGAACGAAAGCACCAGTAACGGACTAGACTACCAGTTCCAGTCTTTCAATCTGCCCCCGACTAGCAAATCTGAATATAGATTGCCCCAAGCTGCCCTGCCAAGGCTTTCAGTGCTCTCGAGAATGTAATAGAGGCTACCACTTCTGCTCAGTCAAAAAGGGATTGTTGGAAACCGGCTTCTCCTCGCCCCACAAGCTTTGCAGCAACGACGAGTCCAACAATTGAGTTGGTTCCTCCTGATTCAAAAAGCTATTGGAATCGAATGGAACAGAAAAGGCAGGCACAGCAGTTGGCTGCGTCGTTTGCGGTTGAGATGCGTGGAAGAAAGGGTTTGCAGTCGGTATCTGCGCAAGAAAGTCCAGCGGGTTATGTTGCTGTGGCGTCGCACTCGCCTGGGAGGACGCTGGAGGGGCAAATCCTGGCGGCGGTGACAGCCCAGGAGGAGCCCGGAGCCCGGGTGGAGGCGCAATCGAACTAACTGGAGTGGGCTGCTGGACAATATTCGTAGCCATGGGGGTAGGAAACTGACGTCGTGGTGCTTGAGGTTCCTCCTCAACTGGGTCAGTGAGTGATTCAAGACTCGCAGCTGGTTGCTCCGGTGTCGAACCAGCCTTACCCTGAAGCAGGGCTCCTGGGACCAGCAGAGCTGGGCCCGCGCCGTGCTCTGGCGACTTGTACATGAGAACGTCTCCTGCAGGTTCCTTGTCCTCGTCAAACACAGCTGGAGCATCATCTTCCTCCTCGTCAGCTTCAATTTCCATTGCTTGATCAGCAGCGTATCTATAGCTACCATCCAAGAGCTTGCCCACCTTGCTAGATTGATCCATTATAACCATCAAGCGAGACAGCTTCGTCTGTACTTCCGACGAAGACATTCTTTCTGACCTTCTAGAGGCCACAGAGGCTGAATCTGAGACTTGTGGCAAAACCTTTTTCGCCTCTTGAAAGGAGAGAATACCACGAGGGGGATCAATGAAAGCTTCAAAGGCTGAAAATCCGATCAGGTCCTTATACTCCTTCGGGACCATGCCCTTGAAGTTCTCCAATTGCAACGCATCGGCGAACGCCTTAACCTTGTTCGCGACACTTGAAACCTTCGCCCAAAACTCCATTTCTGCCGACGCGTGATCTTCGCCGTCCCTAAACTCAAAGCGAGAAGCATAGTCACAGGTCAGGAGAAGCGGCGATAACCCTCGAATCGACGGCAAAGTGAGCGCCTCCACAGAGAGTTTGCTCAGGTTTTGTTCCACGAGATCAGCCATGGTTCTGCCGAAGCGGAGGATGAAGGTTTGTGCCAAGCGAGCATCCTGACAAGTGGAAGCTGTCCAGGCCGAGATCACCACCATACGACACAGCAAGGTGTCCCCTAGACTGGAAGTAGATAGGAAGTCTGCAAGGCTGTAAATGAAAGCATCCACGCGTTCTTCCATGGAATTTTTCGCGCCTGCTTCGGGTTTGTCACTCATTCTCAGCTCAAATTGCAGGTCAACAAAACCAGCGTTGAATCGCTTGAGAGCAGCCGACTTCTTGGCCTTGTCAGCAGTTTTGGTCGGAATGCCATCCGTTGGATTCTCTTTCAGCCACTTTCGGTTCGCCAGAAACAGGCGTTCCACATTGGAGGACGAGGTCTCGAATGGCTTCCCGGACGCCATAATCGATCGGGCGTACCAGTAAAGCGCTGTGCACGAAGACTCATTGAGCTGCTCCAGGACCGCCATCTGGTTGTAGGGGTTTCCTTGTCCTGGGGCCCAGAGTATCGCGCGCTCGTAGTGACGAGCAGCCTCCTTGTACTCGTCCTTGTAGCGATGCAAGTCACCAAGATAAATCTCAAACTTGTGCAGAATCGTAACGACCGCCTCCTCTCCTCTTTCGTCCAATTCCGGAGACTCGTCAACACTCTGCTGTGATGACGACAATTCAGGTTCAATGAAACCCAGATACTCAGCAATGATATACGCGTAGAGACTAATTGCCTCGCTCAGAGTTTGGCTGAACTTTTGCTTCGTCTCCTCCAGATTTTGACGTCTCTTCTTGCGCCTCGAGAGCTCTCGACGCTGGTCTGAAATATGACGATAGAAGCAGTTGCGCCACAATCGATCCTGCAGTTGCTGCTCCAGCGCCAACTTCGGGTTGCGCAAGAAAATGTCCGAGTACGCTTCACAGAGCTTCACGCGAGCCGCTGCTTGTTTTTCCGCATCCTCGTTTGCATGCATGCTCTCTAGCTGACGTTCGTTGCTTGTAATAAAGTCTATCTTTCCTTTCAGAAACGAAGGATCGCTGTAGGATTCATCTTCCGACACCATCGTCATCAGCGGAGATGGGATGCTCGATTCGAACTCTTTTTAGAGATAAAACCAAATGCAGCAATCAATGATGAGCTGTCGTTGTTGCCTTTGATGCTGTTTTCCACCACCGTCAAACCTGTCGTTTCTGACTTTCTGTACTGAAGACTGTAATCGTCTCCAAAGTATTCATCAACAGGGTACAAAGCATCGGGTCCGCTTGAATGAGTGAATCAACAATCTGTTCCTCTCCCTGTTTTGAGAGTGCAACGAGATTCTTCGGCGGTCTAAAAACGCACAGAGTACGGACGAGGGGGGTGTACTGACTGACTGTAAATGTGTGAACAGTACCACAGTACAAAGTGCGAGGTACGGTAGGAAAAGTACAGTACAGTTTATGACGGTAGATTTGAGATTGTTTGTTTAGAGTTGGCTCATTTTTAGATTTCTGAAGAAGATGGGTCCAGCAGAAAGCGGACACCCCATGTCGGCATCCACATTGGCAGAGAAGCCAGTATCTTGAACATCATCGTTACACTGCAATCTCAGTGTGAAGGATACAGTTGATGATGCCTCCTATCCATCCTCGCGCCGCAGGCCGTTCACTCAGGAGCGAGCACCATACTCTCATTTGTTATTTAGCTGAAAGTTCAACGAATAGTTGTCGTCACACCAATATCAGTCACTTGATTTCAATTCTTTTGCATCATCGTTTCCAATAATAGTTTGCAACTTTCAGCAGCAGCTGGATTCTAGTACTTGCTTCTGCCTCTTATTGAGGAGACTAGAGTACAGGCTTTTGTAGTGTGTACTGTTACTCGCCGCATTTCGAATTTATCATCAGTCGGAACACGACTTTCACCAACACTTTCACATGGTGCTACGAACGAAGCTTGCTGGTACTAGTAACCACTTGCACCTCCCACGAACTGCTACCAACGACGCCAGTCTACAACCGCTTACAACATGATGGCGCACACTCTGGCTCTAGCACTGTGCTGGGGGCTAACAATAGAAGCACGTTTTTGACGGGCGAGCACCTTCTGCCACGCAGAGTTACATATCATATATCTGGGCTTCGGAAGAATCTATACTGCACCAAATTTGGTTGGTTAGTAAGGCCCCCTTGCTTTGCTTTCGGCGAGAGCAGACGATCAACGTTTCAAATCTCTAGCAGCACTCCTTTTACGGGCGTGGGTTGACACCTCCTCACAAAGAACCCCGTTAAAAAGCAGATTGGCTACATTGCTGCGCCGGGTAAACCAGCGAAATGGTGTATGATTTTACGAGTAACTGGTGTTGCCGATTCGTAGAAGCTAGACTAAGATCTTCTCTCAACATGCCTGCACTAGTGATCTACGACCATCTTCGCGAAAAAGACTGTGCGAACCAGGCTGGCAATCACGATCATTCTCAACAAGAAAGGGATGCGCCAGACAAAACCAACTCCGAGCAGATGATATCTTTAGATCTCAGTCACTTTCTGCTCTCAAGCTTACCTGTTTCCTTGTTCGCTCCTGCAACTACACGTAGACGACTCCATTGTGAAGTATGATAGTGATTGCGAAAAGCAGACCTTCGTCACGAGGTCTGTTGAAGGCGTGTGTGAGTCAAAGAGAACAGCATCCAGGACCAATGGTCCTATCGTATAAGTCCTGATTAGCCTTTCAGATTCTCAATGACGCGGCAGTACTCCTGACCAACTTTAGTAAGAATTGATGAGATCATCTAATCTTCAATACAAATCATTACCAAGGCCCTTCCAAGTCGTGAGCACAAACACGCCGAAACGAGGGGTACCTGGTAGTAGGTTTTGATCCGCGTCTGTGTAGAAATCAAGCCAAGCACCCACCAAATCCATGTAGATTTGGAGATTTATTTGTCAGGACTCAGAATAAAGTACTATTCAAAATGCCCGGTTTTTCCCAATCGGACTGAGAAATCAACAAAAATCGCATGGACACGGATCTACTACCCGCGTCTGTGCTCACGGCTTGGAAGGGCCTAAGTCATTGAAGCAGAAAATGCGTGGAAACGAGTAGAAAGTATCCTGGACACAAACTGTCTAGGTAAGGAACACAAACCAAGATGGTGTCCCCATAACAGATACTGCTGCAGAACAGACATGCTAAATGCCCAGAATTATTTCCGCGGTTGCAACCACTACACTACACTACTTGTTGCCCAAGCTTGTTGCCCAAGCTTGTTGCCTTGTGTCTAATAAGCACTCACCAATCGGTGTTCTGTGAATATACGTTGTTCGGCGACGACGCTAAAAGAAATGAACTGCACTGATAAAGATATCCAGCCGACAGATATCCTGGTTGGGAAGGGTAAGAAATACACCGATCACATTGGGACAATCGCATTCAAGGCGTTTATTGGCCTCCATGTAGAAACGTACATGAGCGACGCTACTGAGTCTAGCGATAAGACGTACATGACTGTTGAAATTGTCGAGAACATCCATGAGCAGGGTGGTCGCTTCCTCAAGGAGACCAAAGGGTTTGACTCTGGGATCTGGGTTGAGATGGACAAGAAGGAAGCACGCGAAAAGGTTCGTTACGCTTTCCGCGATGCCATCCAGAGTCATCAAAAAGAACGACCGCGTGCGTTGCTCAGCAAGGTTAAAATCAGTGTGAACCTAAACCAGGAGGATACCTTCAGAGAAGTTGTGTCTAAGGTAAGCCGAGATCCAGCAGTTCATCGTTTCTTGGAGACTTCAAAGAAAGCAATGATAAGAAAGACAGCTAGAAAGAATCGCCGAGAAATCAAGGTCGCCGCTGCGAAATGCATCGCTTCATCCAAGTCAGTCCTCCCTCCTCTTCGATTGATGCATAAGCCTGAGCATGATAGGTCTTCTCTCTTCTCTCCGGATCAGCAGCAAGAACCAACAAAGCGTGGCTGCGGGAATCAATTCCTTTCCACCTTTTATGAACACGCCTGCGATTTAGATTCTACAACGTGCCGTTCTCTCCCTCCTTGTTCTTCTTCACTCCGTGCACAAGAAGAAGGCGAGTCGGTTATTCCCTTTGATCCATGGAAGGTGGAAGGCTTCGAGGAGGGAACAGACGACATTGGGGAAGACCTTCTGACGGTACTAAATCAAGTCGATTATCATGCTTCTGAAGAAGTGCCAGTACCTAGCCATACCTTTGCTGGTTCCGGCCTGGAGGAGGACGCGCACCAATGGCTCAAGAACTTGCAGGAATTGATTGTCGATGATGAGATAGGAGCGGGGGCTGGGTGGTTTGCAGCTACTGTGTAAACACTAGCGAGCCAGGAGGAGTCCTCGATGGCATCTCAAGAAATTGCTAAGACTAGTGCAAGTATTGCTGCAAACTGTAGAGTAGAGAGTAGGAGATCACTGGTGTGCATAATGCCACCCCCGCCGTCTCCTACATGTACGAGTATGTATTGCTATCCTGATGATGCAACATCTAGTTTGCAGAGACGGTTGGTTACAAGGTGTAGCTACCGTAGCAAAGTGGGGTTATCTTCGCTAGCAATACCTCCTCTTCTTGCAGTTTGCAGCAATGTATGGAGTGCTGTATGCTCAGCGGATGAGGAAAGATACGGCTGGTCTCCATGTTGTATGTTGTAGGTCGCATGTTAGTCGGGAGGGGCGGCTGGGGATCAGTCTGAGGTCCGAGGGCTAGAGTAGAGTACTCGCGTAGGTTAATTACAGGTATTCTTCACTGCATACCTGTGTTCCTGTGACACCTACGGGTGAAGGTATGATACGGTCCAGCTTGAAAAAGAACATGAGAGCTTATTCCAATCTGCTCGATTCTTGAGCGGGGACGAACAGAGATGATCCGTCCGCAATTTCAAAATACGATTACCGGTATCTTTTATCAGACCAACGGATACAGTACATCTTCCATGTTCATGTGCCGTTAAGCGAAGTTGCGTGCTTTCTACGAGCCGTCAGGAATCTGCCTTCTGTGTTGTCTACATTGCCTAGAGCACTCCAGGACTCATTCTGGTCGGGCTTCCTTCACACTTGCGAGGTCCAGTGGACCTTGACTGAGTCAAACAGAAGCCCCCATTTTCACGATTATTGGCCCTGTCATGCAACAATGGTGGCATTTGGAACACATGTTGAACTCTCTCCGGTACTCGGATGACGCGGCGGGACTGAATTCTGGTTTTGCGAAAACTCCGTGACTTGTGTATCAAGAAGAGTGGATACAGAATGAGATGGCCTTCGCCAACGAACACACTACACGTCAGCGGGAAATTGTTCGGGCTCCTCGAATCAAGATCAAGACAGCGATAATGATGAGTTGTAAACAAATAATTGAACAACCCCGCCTAGCCTGGCAAAGGCTATCGAAGAGGGAGAACAAAGAACAAAGAACAAGCAACAACTCTCACTCATAAATATCATCACTGGTAAAATGGTTTTGACAGTAATGCTCTCTGGACTGCAGCATGTACAATACAGCAATGAAGATGTACAGCCGACAGATATCCTGGTTGGACGAGGTAAGAAATACACCGACCATATTGGAACGATCGCATTTAAAGCGTTTATAGACCTACATGTGGAAACGTACATGAGCGAGAATACTGAGTCTAGCGACAAAACGTACATGACGGTTGAAATTGCCGAGACCATCCGTGAACAGGGTGGTCGATTCCTGAAGGAAACCGGGGGGCTTGACTCTGGGCTCTGGGTTGAACTGGACAAGAAGGAAGCACGCGAACGAGTTCGTTATGCTTTTCGGGATGCCTTCGAGACCCAAAGGAAGGAAAGGCCTCGTGCGTTGCTCAGCAAGGTTAAAATCAGTGTGCACCTGAACGAGGAGGATACCTTTGCAGAAATTGTGAGCAAGATACGCCAAGATCCAGCCGTTCAGCGTTTCTTGGAGTCTTCGAGGGTAACAATGTCCAGAAGGAGAGCTAGAAAGAGGCGCCGAGAAAACAAGGTCACCGTCGCCGCGAAGCGTCCTGCCCTTCCAGCAGAGCCGCCTATCAGCACCCTTCCTTCATCAAGTAGCAGTGCTTCATCCCCTAGTATCATTCCTCCACAACCTCGCTACCGTACTGGATGTCTCGCTTCAGCAGCCCCTACTCCTCTTCGATTCATACACACTCCTGAGCACGGTAAACTTCCCCTCCTCCCTCCTCCTCTGGCTCAGAAAGAACAGCAGGTACTGGAATGCTGTGACTCCAGCAGGAGCCCACTCCTTCTTCCGGTATCTTGCGAACTCTATGGGGAGAATGTAAAGTCTGCAATGCCTTCTCCTCCTCCGCCTCTTGAACAAACCGACTTGATTCCCTATGATCCGTGGAGGATGGAAGGATTTGAGGAGAATGGAGCAGACAGTGGTGAAGACCTCCTCAAGATACTGAAACGAGTCGAGTGCCATGCTTCCGACGACGAAATGCTTGGACCTACTACCAATCACATTACTGGCTTTAACGGCCAGGAGGAGGATGATGATGTGGACGAGGAGGAACACCAATGGCTCAAGAACTTGGAGGAATTAGTTGTCGACGACGAGGTGGAAGCAGCGGCATGGGAGCTTGTGGCTCCTGTATAAACGCGTACAAAGACGACGTGTGGCGGCAGGGATGGGAGGTGTATAATGATCAACAATAGATCTATGTACTAGTAGAATTCATGATTCCGTGCTAAGTAGTACTACTGACAGCCCTGCGCTGCTCTATAGCAATTGCTCTATAGGAGTTATCGTTCAATGTCTCTCGTCTGCAGCAATATTGCCAGTCTCTTGACACCCAGAACAGCTTCGGTCAGCAGGCGCTTCTGGCTACTTCGTAGTCGTAATAGTTAAAAAGGCGAACTCTACTGTATGCACTGTACTGTAGTGTCGTGTTTGAGTTGTTGCTCAGTCCAGAATTATGGGAGAACTGTGTCCGTTTCAGCTGACACATACATCACAAAGGCTCCTCCGCCATTCATTTTTTCATCTTTGATCAAATCCACGGCACCAAATCGATCACACAACAACTCAACTCTTGTCGCCCCCAACGCTTCAGTTGCAACCAACAACAAATATAACAGCACCAACCCATGGTTGCTCAAGACCCCAAGAATGCCGTCATTCGGAAACAGCCTCAATCCATCACATTTGGCTTTTACACGGACGAAGATGTGAGAGCGCGCGCCGTGGTGGAAATCACGTCGCCCCAAGCCTTTGACAACTCCATGGGAACGCCACTGCCCCGTGGCCTATACGATGTTCGCATGGGCCCGTACGACAAGTTTGGACCGCCGTGTGTCACATGTGCGTGTCCGTATTCGAGTTGTCCAGGTCATTGTGGAGTTGTGGAGCTGTGTGTACCAGTCTATCATCCTATTTTGTTTGGACTGGTGGTCAAGTTTCTGCGGTCCAAGTGTTTGGCGTGTCACAAGTTTCGGATAGATCGAATGCCGATGGAGATTTTGAAGTGCAAATTCTTCTTGTTGAACCAGGGACGGTTGCAAGAAGCGTTGGAGCTGGATCTGGTCTTGGCGCAGGCTTCGAAAGCAACCTTGAAAGACAAGAAGAAGGGAAGTAGTAACAGTGCTACAGAGACTCTGGAAAAGATTCTGCAAGAAAAGCAGGAGAATGCAACAACTTCTAGTGGTCCAGTGCACGAAACATCCTATGAGCGATCCATGAAACGACTTTTGATGAAGGAATTCATATCGTATTGTATGGGGGCCAAGAAGTGCCCACATTGTGGCGCGTTTAGTCCAAAGATTCGACAAGATTCCTCCAACAAGATTTTTCAAGCAAAATTGGCTGCTACCAACGCGCGCATCAACGATGCTGAGGGTATTGTTATAGAACCAGCCCTTCAGACCAATGGTTCAACAGTAGGAGATGCGAGTGCTGGGGTGGTTGTGAACGATGCTTCGAGTGACGATGAGGGCAACGATGACAAGGATGTTGTCGCACGTGACAACTTCATGCATGCTCTTGAAGTAGAAGCACAAGTCAGTCGTTCGTGGGCCATTGATCCTGTAATATGTTCCTACATCTTTGGTGGATCACCAGAGGATGGCTACAAGATGTTCTTCATGCGCGCCATTCCTGTACCTCCGTCTCGCTTTCGCCCTCCAATGGTGATGGGAAGTATGACTGTAGAGAACGCTCAAAATATACACCTCAACAAAATGTTGATCAACAATGATCGGATTCGTTCCTTGATGGCGGACGAAGATGGGAATCAAGCACAGGCCCTTGCTCTGTGGATTGAGTTGCAAACAACCATCAACATTCACATTGATTCCAGCAAGGACCCAAGTGGCGCCACATCGACCAACAATGGTATCCGTCAAATATTGGAAAAGAAGGAAGGAATTTTTCGCAAACACATGATGGGCAAGCGTGTCGACTTTGCCTGTCGAAGTGTCATCTCTCCCGACCCTTATGTTGGTACAGACGAGATTGGCATTCCCCTTCACTTTGCTCGCACCTTGACCTTTCCCATGCCTGTCAACTCGCTCAACATTGAGCACGTACGAGATTTGATTCAACGGGGACCTGAAAAGTATCCAGGTGCCTGCTGGGTTCAATTTCACGATGGACGACGAGTGGACTTGGCCAAGATGGATGCCACGAAACGAGAAGCCATTGCAGCGCGTCTGTTGGCGCTTCTGAAACGAGGTGCTCCACCCATTGTCGGACGACAACTAATTGATGGTGACATGGTCTTGGCGAATCGACAGGTATGTAACGTGTGTCTCCAATATCTGTTTTTGGCCAGGGACGAGCTCTTTGTCATGCACCACTCTGATAATAATGATTGATTATGACCATTTTACATCGGTGCGGGGTGTCTCATAGCAATATGTGCCCCCGCGTCGTACTGAGGCCTTACCTTGTTGGAATGACGACGTGTTTTCAAGATCTTGACTTGCAATACTAACATTCTTCTCTTGCGTCAACGCACCTTCTACAGCCTACACTTCACAAACCAGGAATCATGGCACACAAGGTGCGAGTCTTGTATAGCCCAACCCAAAAGACCATTCGCATGCACTATGCCAACTGCAATACCTACAATGCTGATTTTGACGGTGATGAGATGAATTGTCACTTTCCTCAAAACTACCTTGCGGCAGCCGAGTCCAAGTACATTGCCGCCACAGACTTGCAGTACATTGTACCCACAGACGGTAGCCCTCTACGTGGCTTGATTCAAGATCATGTGGATGCCGGAGTCAAAATGACGTGCAAAAACACTTTTTTTGAAAAGTGGGAGTACCAACAGCTCATCTTTAACGCGCTGGCGTCGCTTCCAGGTCTCGAAATTGTTCGATTGGATCAAGAGATTGAACTGCTACCACCCGCAATCGTCAAGCCAAAGACTCTGTGGACTGGAAAGCAAGTGATTTCAACGTTGCTGAACCACTTGCGCAAGGGAAATGATCGTGACGACGTGGTAGGTCGCATGCCGGAACTGCCAGGTATCTCGGTGGAGCGAAAGTCGAAGCTGACGGCCACTGGTTTTGGTGAAGAGCAAAAAGAGCATCTTACCATAATTAGAGACGGCGAGCTGCTACGGGGAGTCTTGGATAAGGCAGCTTTTGGTTCCACCGACTTCTCCCTCGTCCATGCCGTCTACGAGGCGTATGGTCCAAACAAGGCGGGTCTGCTGCTGAATTCTCTCGGTAGACTCTTCACAGCCTACCTTCAACACTACGCAGGTCACTCGTGTCGCATGGAGGATCTAATCTTGACGAAGGAAGCAGATATAGAGCGAAGGCGACTTGTGGAGAGAGCCTACAACATTGGTGCTAGATCAGCCAAGGCATGGGCAGACTCGGAGGGAGGAAAGGTGGAGATTGAATCCATGAAGAACAAGAAAGGAGCAGAAAAACCGCTCAAACCGGTGGAATCTGCATCCGCTTGCGCAAAGATTGGGGAGTTGCTTTCAGGGAATGAGGGGAAAGCTAACTTTGCAGCTTTGGATGGATACATGCAATCTCAGCTCAACCCTCTTGCCTCTGATATCATCAAGGCATGTCTACCGAAGGGACTCAATGTTCCATTTCCAGAAAACACGTTTAGTCTCATGGTCAACACAGGTGCAAAGGGGTCGATGGTGAACCAATCACAGGTTTCGTGTGCCCTCGGTCAACAAGCTCTGGAAGGTCGCCGAGTACCACGATTGGCAAGTGGACGCACACTGCCCTCCTTTGCTCCATATGATCCAAGCCCACGAGCTGACGGATTCATCATGGATCGATTCCTGACGGGCGTTCGTCCGCAGGAATACTACTTCCACTGCATGGCTGGTCGTGAGGTAAGAAAAGCGGGTTCGCGGTACAAGTCATCTTCTCCTGTTTGATTCCTCACACTCGCTTGACTTTTCGCAGGGCCTTGTGGATACTGCTGTCAAGACGTCTCGATCCGGTTACCTTCAGCGTTGCCTTGTGAAGCATCTCGAAGAGTTGAAGGTGTGTTACGACAACACCGTTCGAAATGGCGAGGGCGGCGTTGTTCAGTTTCTCTACGGCGAGGATGGTCTGGACCCAACGAAGGCCGCGTACCTAGATTGTACCTCCAAAACATTCCAGTACATTGCGAGGAACCATGAATCCCTTTCTCGGCGCAACAAAGCGCTGCCTGATGCTACGATCAAGACGGCAGCCAGTGACCAGCGTCGCTTCGCACAAGTACGAAGAGGCGGGGACAACTTGATTAAGGAGGGAAGTTTTGTTCTCGCACGAAAACTCCGAGTCGGCTCACGATGGATTCGTGGTACGCTTTGTCGTGGCTGGTTTGAAGCAACAATCATCAATATCAATGAGGATGACGACACCTACGATCTCAAGTACATTCGTGATGGAAAAGAAGCTAAGAATGTGCCCCTTCAAGTGAATCTTGGTAGATGTGGCGGGAAGCGAACTGCCGCCCTCAGCAATTCAGCCATTTTGATAAAACCAGCTGCACCTGATCCAATACTTTCGGGTGGAACCAGAGAGGACGGTGTGCACCGACTCGGTTCAAGCGGGCAAGCAGTATCTGAGAGAGTTGCCCAGGCGGCAGCCATTGCGTTCAAGAAGGATACCGCGGTCCAAACTGCCATGAAGTCGAATCAGCTTTCTTCGGAGCAGATGGACACGCTCATCGCATCAAAGTACGGAACAGCCATGTGCCATCCTGGCGAAGCCGTGGGAAGTATCGCAGCACAATCCATTGGAGAACCGTCGACGCAGATGACTCTCAATACTTTCCATCTAGCTGGTTCTGGTGCAAATGTGACTCTTGGTATTCCCAGACTGCGAGAGATTATCATGACGGCGTCAAAAACTCTCAAGACGCCCACCATGTCAGTACCTCTTCATGACAGTGTGACGGACAAACGAGCCTTGCGTTTGACTCGCTACTTTAGCAGACTGACGCTGATGGAAGTGATTGCGAGCAAGAATGGTATCGTCGTGGACGAAACGCTGGTTCAAGGCGATGCCGGAAACTGGGAGAGAGCGTACACAGTGACTCTCAAGTTCCATCCAGCCGAACGTATCCGTGAAGCGTTTGGCATCAACCTGGAAGATATTGCAAAGGTGATAGCTTCGTCCTTCCAGCCCAAGATCGCTGATATTATGAAAAGGGAACTCCGTCGTTCAATGCAAGAAGGGGACGTCGCATCATTCGAAGTCCAGGGTGGCAACGCTACGGACTTTGTCGGTGAGGATAGTGGAGGTCGGAGCGGTCCAAGTCGCAAGAAAGAGGAAGCTGACGAACTTGACGAGGATGACGATTTCGACGACAACGATGATGTTGCCAACGAAGAGGATGGTGTCGCAGCAGCGAGATTCACCGGAAAGGATGAAGTGGAAGGCTACGAAGATGAAAATGATGGGGCTGCTCGTGACGTCTCTGGTATGTTTGACGAGGAGGCGGAGGAGGTCAATGAAAGCGATTCAAGCTCAGAAAGCGACGACGAAGAAGGTGATCAAGCTATGCGTGCGTTTGCAAACATGTCAGATCAACCAAAGTTGAATCGAAGACGGAATTCAATTCTTCTTCCAGCTCTTCGAGTCGATCCTGCTGCAAGGCCTCTCTTGATGGTCGGTCTCGTCGAGCGCGCTGCCTCCGCGGTGCTTGTACGTTCTCGTCCGAAAATCGAAAGAGGATTTGTCAACGACGAGGACAATCGAGGACGATGCCTACAAACCGCAGGGGTCAACTTCCCGGAACTCTGGAAGTTGGACAATGTGGATCACAACAGCCTTCTATCCAACGACATTTGGGCAGTGCGTTGTGCCTATGGTGTGGAGGCAGCAAGAACTAACATTGTCGAATCGATCAAGGGTGTTTTCAAGCCGTATGGTATCTCCGTTGATGAACGCCACCTGACACTCATTGCTGACTTTATGACTTTTGATGGAGGCTACAAGGCAATGAATCGCGGAGGCATGGCCGACATTTCTTCACCATTCCTACAAATGAGTTTTGAAACGACTGCCAACTTCATGACCGAGGCTGCATTGAGCGGTCGCAAAGAACCGCTAATGAGTCCAAGTGCTAACATTGTTGTTGGTCGTCCGATTCGTCATGGAACGGGTGCGTTTGACTTACTGGCCACGTAAGCACACGAAGGCCAGCCACTTTGTTCAATACTGAGCTACCCCATAGCACACGCTCTAACGCTAAGTAATGTGATCATATGCCTAAATGCTACTGGAACTAGGTTGCACGTACTTAAACCGCCTTAAACATGATTAACATGCCGCCGCTCACGCAAACAGGAATTTCAAGCGTCAGCAACGCATGCTGAACAACTTCTTGTTAGAGTGTCGATATGATACAAATAATCAACATTCTTACAGGGAAGCAGAGAAAAGTGTCTTTTGGTTCTCAGAATTTAACAGATTGTGTCTTGAGCCCACAAGTGACCCCGTCGATGCGCGAGGCACAACAAGCCAACAAAGACTTTTCATCCACAGTAAGAAGCTATCACCGTCAGCAGCGTCATCTCAAACGAAGAACTTAACGATTGATATCGTGAGCTCTGGATCGAAGTTACGGTCTATCTTACAATCGACTCAACTTGACACATTTGCGCGGCACCTTTCCGTAAGGCACTTTTTCCCCACGGTTGAGAAACACGACTTCCATCGAAAGTGTGCTCTCAAGCTCAAGCCCAGCCTTGTCAGTATGTACAAGGAGTTTTGTTTCCTGAGGAATATAGCATTTATGCCCCGCGATGAAACCTCGCAATCGCTCAAATACAAGAGTATTCATCCTGCCTGGTTGTGTGCGCAGCGGCGGCCAATCGCGGGCCTCGTACGAGCCATGCAGCACTACGAAGCGAGCAGCGTCCCTCTACCAGACTATGTGGCCTTGACCGACGATGACATCTATTTGAATGTGGAGGATGTGACAAACTATCTAAGCTCCGCCTATCTATCGGATCAGCCCCTCGTGATTAGTGGATGCCTCATGAGATTGAGGAAGGAACTTGGAGCTTTGACGTTTCCATTGGGTGGTATGGGAACCTTTCTCAGCCGAGGCGCACTGGAGAGATTACTCACTCCGATTCATTGCAGCAGCGACACTACTTCAACCAATGAGTTTGTACAAAACGTTTGTCGGCGTCTCCAAGAAGACAATCTTGGCGAGTTGGCCAGTTTTCAGGAGGGCATGAGTGTTTTGGAGTTGCTGCGCGCGTATGCGATGGAGGAGCCCTACGAACCAGTCGGCACTTGGACACGGGGATACTGTTTGCATAGTGATCAGCTTTTGGGGTACTTCACCAACTATTACTACATTGGGAGTCACGTCGACTTGGATCCTTACTACGCCACAGTCGAGGTGGAGCGCTTGGAGGGCTACCAGGGGTCACAAATGGCGGACGACCGGATACCTGATACGGGACAATGCTTCAACCATCACGATAACTGCAACCGCACTGATCATATTTGTCATTACGTGAAGAAGACGAAGATGAAACAAGTTTTCGGTGAGCAGCTAAGGCAAGACCCAGGTCTGTACAAAGACAAGACAAGCGTATCTGTAATGCACTAGCCTGCTGATGCAACCTCTACCGATTGATTCGCAGTGCTTCTACTGGATCCTCTCAACCCTCCGCCTCACTGTCACTTCTGAGAGCACGAGCTAGCTTCAGGGCTCTGGCAAAGTACAGAACATGACATACGCTCTCGAAGAAAGCCACCTTCTACTTCTGCTGTCTTATAGGTCCATATCCATGGGCAATCTTCATCACAAAGGGTTCAGTTCGTGGTGCGACATCTCAAGTCACGTCGAAGAAGTTGAGTAAGTGATCGTGGAGAATCCAAGCACTTCTCCTTTCTCGCGCCTCTACTAGCGTGTCTCCGTTATGGTATCTAAGTTCTTGATTGACTTCTCGATGTCGGTTAAACTTGTAACGTGGAACTCAAGGCCTTTCGGAGTTGCTATTGTTCCCAAACATAACGACGGCAATAATGAAGTTTCGCATTGAAGGCACCATGTTTGCTATCCTCGAGAAAATGGGGGAGCCCTTTGCATCGGATTTTCGTGCTACATATGCAAAGGTCCCCGGCTACCCAAAGCCTCCTCGTGGATCAAACCAAGCTGTTCCACTTCGAGTTCAACAAAACTCGACGGTCAACGTGGGGCCAGGAACGATGGATCCCGTCGAGATTGCCAAGCTTGGGAACACAAGTGGGCCCATGGCTGTGAAAATCGTTTTCGTGCCCGCTGGATCCATTGATCGAGCGAAAGCCGACAAGTCCTTTCGATACAAGTTGAGCACTTTGATTTGGTTGACGCACCAGATTGCGATGCTGAACGAGGGACTGTCGGGGGGCGGAGACAAACCAACGCCGTGGACCTGCGTCTGCTGCAAAGAGTTGGCAGCTGGGTTTGTCGTCAAAGTTGATTTGGTGGCGCAGACGCATCCATCCTTGACTTCAACCCTGCTGGCTGAAATCTCTCTTCCAATTTGTGGGCAGGCCCGCTGCAGGAGTGTCTGCCGGAAAGCTAGAGAACTACTGAATATGGCAACCAATGGTGGATGACGCATTACACTTTGATGGGAAGCTGAAATGCAGACAACTAACATGCACCTTGTGTTTTTATGTGTCAATCAGTAGAGTATAGTTCAATGTGAGAACTGAACCACCGCACCGTTCATTAGGATTTCATCTCCCGTAGATGCCTACTAGCTCTTCATCTTGAGACTCCGCAGCTCAAGCAATCCCGAAATGAAAGCTTACCTGAAAGAAGCGAAGTTACGAACTACCTTCGTACTCGCTGGTAGATAGACAATGGCGGTGCTTTGTTTTTCAAACAGTAACGGCTTTTGTTCTGGACACGTCAAAACCGGCCGGATTCTGTATCTAAGAAAGAACTCAGAATGATGACACCTTTGTCTACCGAGACGTCCAAGACAAGCTTATAGTGCACACTAGTAATCAAACTAAACAGGTTAGGAATTTTAATACAACATGCCCGACTTCGTCTCTCACTGGAAGATGAAGACAAGATTTCGACTAAAACTTATCGCTCGTCCAGCTTGGAATTCACATTGACAGAGACTGTTACAACGTTCGAGCCTCTCTCAAACTACGGAAGCCACGGAGCAAAACTTAGCTGTCATGTATGTAGTACAATGTCTAATGCTATTTACATTGGAGAGAATGTACATGTCGTCGCCACCACGGTACGTCTGCCTACGCAATTGCTTGTGTTGCCTCATTGTGTTTCCAAGGGCGCGTTTCGTTGTCAAAGTCTTCGATTCTGGCAGGTGCTGCTATTGGCGCTGAACAGTCTGCCTCTACCAGATAATGTGTCACACAGTTTCCCATCTCCGATCCCCAGACCGGATACATAATGAGAGAATCGGCTGGATTGAAGAGTGAACTCACAGCCACTTCCAGATCGCGATGTGTTTCGACATGCGGTGCTTCAAATTTTTGGGGTGGATTGGATAGCGAGTAGCCGTACCGCCTCGAGTAGGCTGCATTTGCGTGCACTACTCGATGGGGCATGTCAGATTCAACCAAGATGCTATGGTGCATGGGGTTAGCTGATTTTGACTCAAAGGTGTCAATGGCAGACCTAGACATGATTCGATCGTATTACTTACCGAGGGCTCATGGAAAAGGAAATAGCATCACCAACTCCAACGTGATTTCCTGATGTCACAATGTGGCGCTCTACCATCTTGTGGCTATCGAAGCGCTCTTGTTCTTTCTCAGTAATGCTTTTACTGCTGTCATCAGGGATAACATTCTCCGTTCGTAAAATATCTGCTCTTTGACTTAGAAAGTATTGATGGAGCCATCTTGATTTGTGATAGAGAGAATACCTGCATCTTCGCTGTTTGTTGAGTCGTCGTCTCCTTCTTGCTGGTATGTCTCTAAAGAATCTTGCGTAGTCAATACAGTGAGCTAGGTGGAGTGATTGCGAGCAACAGCTCTCTTCGTCATTCAGACTGGTACTCCCGTATTCGTTCCCACTTATATCCGCCCAGTACCCAGTGTTCGTGTCATCCTCCAGCTGGGCATTCTGTGGGTCGTTTGCACGATCCCTTTCTGTTCTTTCCATTGTTTGTTTTGTAAGGAGTTAACAGCAATCAAACAGTCTTCTACCAGACGTCAATGAGTGTGCCTGATGACTGGTTCTTGAATGAGGTTGTTGCTACGAAAGCCTTGTGCTTCTCTTTCTTCGGATCATGCATTCGATGGAGTTTGATGTGTGCTGTGGGTTGCTGATGTGCTTAGCTTGTGGACTGCAACCACCTGGACAGTTATTTCGGGCAACGTGGTAGGATGTAGATGATGTACTTCTAATTCGGATCCGCGTATGTGGCAATTTGCGATGCTTTTAATTGCCCTGCTTACATCATGTGTTACTCAGTATCGTCAGTATCGAACTGGGTACTGTTCTCTTCAAGTGCGTTTTCGCTGAATCACGAAACACGGGTTCTGGTCACGATTCCATCAGTATTCTCTTTCAAACAAAATTTCATCACAGTCTGTGCCTGCATCCGAGTCCTTGCCACCCTTTTGAAGCCAACATCTCCACGTGGAGTGGTTGCGGGGAGTGGCATGCTCATCTTTTTCTGATGGCAACCATGATGAACCGCCGAACGATATTTTGTTTGCTGTTGGGAGCAACATGTTGTACATCATTTTCAGTAACTAGACACCACTGTGGGCGACGAAGCTATTCCTTCTCATTGCAAGAAAGACTGAGAGAAGAAGACTACTGGGAGGACGAGGACCCCTTCCACGAGGTTCGCGACGAAGAGGACTATCAGTCCAGCAAGGACGTTGAATTTAAAACTTACGAAGAAGAAAGCCTTGAATGGGAAGAATTCGACGATAACACGTGGGTCTTGCTTCCTCCCTCCTATGTCAGTAAGCCCACAGCTGTACTTCACTTTGTCGGCGGCACTTTCTTTGGTTCCTCTCCCAAGGACTGGTACGGTACACTGTTGGAAGGCCTCGTTCGAGCGACGCAGTGTACCATTGTCGCGACAGCGATTCCTGTGACGCTCGTGGAGAATCCTCTACAGCACGTGACGCTGTCTCGCAAAGTGCAACGACTCTTTCAGTCGGCGTATGTTGAGGTGTTGGAGGATGAATTTGGACCCACCATACAAGATGTGCCTGTTGTGGCCGTGGGGCATTCGTTAGGAGCGCGATTGTTGGCAGTCCTGGCAACCCTGGCTCCGCCCAAGAATGCGGCAGCTCCACCGTACAAGAATTATATTTTTTTGAGTTTCACAAATTATGGAGCATCCGCCAGTATTCCTGGAGTTCAGCAGCTCGTAAAATCACGGCACCAACTCAATAACATGGAGGAACCTACCACCAACAGAGAGCCACGAAGGGCGAGGCGGCGAAGATCAAGATCACGACGTGGCGACGAATGGGATGAATGGGCTTATAGTGAAGAAGAAGAAGATATGGAGGAAATGTTGGATGATCTTTCTGACTTGGTGAAGGTGCAAACCTCAAGGGTTCGAGATGCAGTAACACCGTTGGTACAAGAGCTGGAATTCTACCCTAGTCCTGAGCAACTGTGGGATGCTCTTACGAAAGACCAGCGATATTCCATTCCTGAGACACTTATTGTTCAGTTTGACGAGGATGAAGTTGATCAGAGTGCTCAGCTGGCAAGATGCCTCACAAACTCAACGGATCTCAAGTATGCTCTCTTGAAGGGAGATCACTTGGCGCCCGTCGATGCTAAAGAAGGCAGTTGGATGGAACAGGCATCCAAAGCAACGAAGGCATTGTGGCAGAAGGTCGCAGGCAAAAAGTCTGCCTCAAGGAAAAAGATGGCCTCTCAAAATATGCTGGACTTGCGGCAATCAATTGCTCGATACATTACTGATGTTGCTACTAAGTAAGTAAGGATAGAATAACGTCAACGTTCTCATGACGCACAAGTCCAGTATTGTACTGCATTGTATTGTTTTACTAGTTTCTGGCGAATTGTTCGTCCGCGCTTGTATCCAATGCGAGCTTTTTTCGGTTGGCGCCTTCCAAGACCACGTTCCCTTCCAAAATGCGAAGCAAATGCGGTCGTTGCTTGTGCTGGAGGAGAGTTTCCTCCAACTCCATGTAGCCCTTTTCCACAACCATGTCAATGACGCGATCGTCACGAATCATCGCATTGTCTGCAATGTGACCACGGACAGCACTTTGAGCATCCACCACGGGCATGTCAATGTCATAAATGGTCAGGATACGAGGAATCTCTCTGTAAAACACGAACAAGAAAAATGGTGAGCAAAAGTGGCATCAAAACGGAATCTTGATCAAACAGAATCCTTGCAACAAACAACCGCCGATGAAGAAACTCGACATCACCTCGGCATCATATCATCTCCTACCGCCGCTTTCCATTGCACTCACTTGCACATTGCTCTATAGAGTCTGGCGGGCTTATTGACGCCCACCAGCATGCGAGCCTTCTGGGCTAGAGCGAGAGTTCCAGGCACAGCCGACATGGTGATTTACAACAAAGAACGGCGAGAGTTGTGCGACGATGGGGGCAAAAAATTGCACAAATCCAAATTCCATACGTTGGTTTCCGGGTTGCTTTCCTTGTTTGAGATCTTCTGTTTCGGGCAAAAATAATAAGCCAAGTCGACCATGATGCGAGCTTTGAACGTCCTTCTCCCAGCAACTCTCCTAACATCAAGTAGTGCTTTGTCCATTAGAATGTCGAGCACTTCAAAGCCAAGATTGATTACCAACAAAATGTGTCCATTCGGTACGTAGGATTCAGCCCTAAGTAGTGTCGTTGAACAAACCTCCGAATGAATAAAAATTGACCTCACTACTTGGTTGGTGCGTGCCACAATGTATATGTGTAGCCCAAAAGGCGTGGATAGCGCTGGAAGCCACGGGGACAGATTATGAGTTCAAGGAAATTGGGCTGTATGGGATGAATGGAAAGCCCGGTTGGTTCATGAAGTTGAATCCAGAAGGGACGGTACCTGTGCTTGACTGTGGCGAGGATGGAGTCTATGCTGATTCGGACCTCATCTTGGACAAGGTTGGAGGAGAGGAGCCCCAGAAAGTTTCCGAATGGCGAACCATGATTAACAAAATGCTTCCCGTTGGAAAGATGGCAGTGCAAGGTGGTAGCAGACCGAGACTCATGGAGAAACTGCAGGAACTGGATGCGATGGTAGTAGGTCCTTATCTTTGCGGCAAGGACCCGACAATGGCAGACTGTCACGCCTTTCCATTTTTGTGGCGATTAGGAACAGAGTTTGATCTAGACAGTTGTCCCAACATTCAACAATGGCTGCAACACTGCGAGGATAACAACCCAGCGTTTCGAAAAACGATACAATCAGCATGGTGGTGGTGGTGGTAGCGGCGATGATGACGGTGATTGTCATGGAGTCATGCCGCTTATAGTACGAACAAAGTTAGCACAGAGTGCAAAACCATTGTCCAGTACTGAACCAATGTAACACACTGTATTGTGACTCGGTTGGCTTTCGAAAATAGGTCAATCCTTTGGTTGTATCTCACAACAACACTTTTAGTTCATAACTAATAACTTGAGCTTTCTTTATTGTATTATTTATATACTCGGGGGGCTTGTATTTTGTGCGAGCTAGAGACTCATTTGCCGATTGATTTCACATGTTGTTGTTGGCGAAGCGAGGATTTGTACAGGCTCGTAATGAGCTCACAGCGTAGAGGGGGGTTTGTGCAGAGCCAAGGTTGTTCATGGCTTTGTATGTACAATTTATTCACACTTGGAGAGTACACATGTCTTAGCCGACAGTGCCGACCAAGACATGGCAGTGCTTATTCCTCGAATCAAAGGATCTGTTGCCAACAAGACCAGCGTTGAAGCTGCTCTGACTTTGGACCTGAACAAGAACATGGGACATGGAGCCAGCAGGAGTGGCGACAGGCTTGACCTGGATCTGGCATGTCTTGTCTCCAAGTGTACCGTTAGTGAAACCAGGCTTCTTGGGGGAGGCATAGTTAGCCAAGGAGCGAAGGTCATCAGTGTTCTTTCCCATCTTGATGACTTCTTCAACCGGTTTACCGATCACGTCCTTCGAAGAGAGTTCGGAGAAGCCGAAGAATGCTTTGTTGGCGTGGACCACAAGGAATGGAGGTTTTCCCTGAGAGAGGATTCTGTGGAACGTAGAGTTAGTCAGCGAGGAAAAACATAAGACTGGCATAATTGAGATTCATCCTGGCATGGTCTTACTTTGGCTTTGTTGTGATGGCAAGTGCATCCTCCAAAGTGGTGCCTTGACTTGTAAAGTCCATCTTCGAAGAGATTCCTTTCTGAGATTCCACCCTGGCTTCGTTGCTGCTGCTAGAAGCAGACTCAGAGCTGGCATTCGTGGGAAGTTGACTGGTAGGCATGTCATAGTGCTGTTGCAAGGCTTTGATCATCCACGTGCTGTCACCGCACAAGGAGTCAGGTCTTTCTCCAACACGCGGCTGAAATTTTTGGATCGGAGAAACAAAATCTCTGGCATCAACAAGGCTGACATTACTGACATCAATACGAGGCTTCTTCCGAATGTGCTTCACGATTGGATCTTGACGCTTGACAGTTTTCGCGGTTGGAGCAAACCTTACCTGACGATGACCAGTTTTCTCCGTTAATGCAGACATGATCTCTTTTGCATCAGTCCAAATGGCAGCCGGTGTATCAACGATGTGTTTCTTAGCGATGGAAGCAACGTAGCAATCTTCAGATTCGAACACGTGAGCCACACGTTTGAGAATACGGCGCTTCGCAATCAAGAATTCCACGTCCACCTCATCTTCGTCGTCGCTCCAATCACTCAGATCGCTGCTGTCTGCAGAAGAAATGCGCTTTTCATCAGTGTCAACAAGGTCTGACAAGCTCGAAACGTCATTATCGTTTGGGAAATCGCTGTCAGATGCTGAGCTTTTTCCATTGAATACGAAGGAGACAGACCCATCTGATGCTGATCCCACCTCACAAGGCTCAGGTCCAACGCTGCCATTTAGAGAGGGTATGCTCTCGTTGGCATCAGCGAAGTCGAAGTTATCAAAGGCGTCAAAGTCCATCATGTTGCAAAGTTGTTTTGGTCGTTTGTTTGTTACTTTTTGTGTGGTGTCGGGGTTGTTGGAATCACCACGAACCCGGGTTCGTATTTTTGGGCACGTCAACTGATTTTATATGACATCCTTATTGCCCCATCCCACCAAACGCATGGATGTGTTGATCGACACATGTTCCTTCGAGTGCGAAGCGTACACACAAAAGTGCATCAGGTCGATCAGTGACACTTCCGTGACGAAAATTCAGAAAGTGGGAGTACACGTGTACCATCCTACACAAAAAGGTTCGTTCTTCGGACCAAAACTTAAACCGTCTTCGGTGAAAACTAGGTGACGCGATTTTTCGTAAGTTTTACAATGGAAAACCTCCATGCAAGCTTGTGGCTATGCCAGCCCCATCTGAACTTGAAGTAGAAAGGTTCAAAGTCAGCTTGGACTCTGCAAATCGTCCCAATGAACGGCAATCAATCCGCAGTCCAAGCTTGGGCCGCCAGAAGTTGAAGTTCAACACTGCAAACAAGACCTCTCGGAGGCATCATGCACGCCTATTGATA
>JAVCKV010098510.1:0-15113 GCA_032274145.1 Herpochondria borealis | reverse complement strand
GCGCTGGCGACTGCCCCGAATTTCCTGCGCCAACTCATTCAAAATTGCCAACAACAAAAAAGTCCAGGACCAGATGGATTCACACCTGAATTCTATCAGACATTCAAAGAAGAATTGGTACCAATCCTATTGACACTATTCCACAAGATAGAGAAAGAGGGAATCCTCCCTAAATCATTCTATGAAGCCAGTATCATACGTTGACACCAAAGACGAGCAGAAGACCGATAAAACCTGAAGAGATCCGACAACTTAGTATGACACGCCTCATCCGAAAGTGGAAGGTGTGGTTAAGAAGCCAAGGTGCTGGTGCACGGACCTTTCTAGGCCAGCCCGTTCCTACAGTGTTGCTGTGTACAGTATAACCGGCTCGCTCTAGAAGCACACATCATGGCTCGACAGGCATCAGGCGTGCCATCTGTTTCGGTTCCAACCAAGTTGGACGATGTATATTAGGAGGATGTGAAAGTCGTTGTCCTACGAGTGGCCTGGAATCGACACTCCTTTGACTCTGTCCACCTGTAGTACCAGAAAGACCCCGAGTGCTCCGTCCATCATCTATTTATATAATAACCGCAATAGCTTTGCTGCCTCTACTGTAACTGTCGCAATGTTCGTGTGGTGACCTTCAATAACTTTACTTGTCATCCAAAACATGAATGGAATTCCTCTAACTAATTTAGTACGTGTGGAATATGATCTTACGTCACTCATTTGCTCATAATATAAAACGTGAAAACGCACTTCAGTGAAAAATACTCAATTATGATTGGGCCATGTCAGATCGTCGAAATGACATCACTCCTGGTGTTCCCATTTTTCTGGCCACAAAACTACGGGGCAACACCAATTCACGCAAACCAATTTTATCTTTGACTCACCAAAGAACAATCGCAAACTTCAGTGAGTGTCAGTACACACAGGAAGACCACACGCTCTATGATCAATCAATCAATCAATCAGCAAGCAATATAACAACAACAGCAGCACTCATCTCCAAGCGAACTTGAGACGAGACAACAAACAATATACAAAGGAAGAGAAACGAAGCAACGACGAACGGCATTATGGAGTCAGTAGCTCAAGAAACAACAATAACCACAAACAGTGATCCGGATCCCGCAAATGCGAACAGCGCCCAAGCATTAGAGGATTGCAAAAACGCTATGGACATTGCTGACGAAAAGGAGAGATCAACTGGCGGGAATGATTCTTCCGGCAGCAGCAATGGGAGAGGTAGCGGAAGCGGTGGATACAATGCAGACTGCTCATCATCAGATGGGTCATCGTCTGATGCATCCTCAAAACGGAAGAAAAACAATTCACCGGAACTCTCCGTGTCAGTAGAGAATCTTGCTCTTGATGGAGGACATCAAGAGAAGAAGCGAAGAAGCAGCGACAAGGACAAAGAAGGTCCAGATTCGAATGGGCACGACAGAAATGCGGAAAAGAAGCACGGCTCAAAATCCTCTTCGCGAGAGCAAGGGGCAGCTCGTGCATCAGCCCAGGATGGAGTATTTGACGCTATTCTGGAGCAGAGGCATAACATAAACGAGTGCGAACCCTTGAGTTCACGAGGAAGAGGAACTCTGCCACAATGGAACGGCATTCGAATATCGTCGCCCATGGATCCAAGAATCGATATCAGTACAGTGGGATTCCAATTTGGGGATACCGTTGGAAATGGAAGCTCTTGCATGAATTTGACACCTGCGGAGAACCGCGCCGCACCAGCACCGTCTCTTGATAACTACTTACATCTGATGGAGGTAAGTTGATTTGAACTAGAACAAGGCCCTTTGTTTGTGACATGTCTAAACACGATTCTTTCTCGAAAGGCTGTTCGACCCTTCTTTATGGCATATGGAATTGTTCCCCCTGGGATGCCTACAATGCCTCCGGCAATGCCCCCAGCTATGCCAACTATCCCGACTCAATCTGAGAAGGGCGGTTCGGAAAATACCAATGAAGCGGAATCAGAGGGGTTTACAGCGTTCTTTACCACTACTGAAAAGAGCGGTTCAAGTGATAGCCAAAAGGAGACAAGCAGTGATAGTCAAGATGCCGCTGCAGGGTCTCCGCAACAGGAAGACAACAACATGGCATCTCTTCCTCCTCAACATGAGCAGGAGTCTGCTGCTCGACAGAATTCAGAGGAGGAGGAAAGCGACTCATCATCCATGGTGGTTCTCGCTCGAGTAAAGAGTAAATACAAGAAGGGACAGAACGCAGAAGAAAATGGGGATGAAAGCAATGCGTCGGTGCATCAACAAGACGGTGGTGAGGACGCCGCCCAGCGACGTCAAGACGCCGGTGACGCCGAAAGTCAAAACAATGCCCTCGCCAACGCAGAAGCCGCAGAAGAACACCCTCAGGAGGCATCATCAGGTTCCTCCTCTTCGGAGGCGAACCCACCAATACTCCGTGCACAACAAGGCCACCCCAATATGCCCCATCCAGGACCAAATGAAGCAACAAACCAACTACGCATTGTTTCCGAGGTTAGCTCAACTACAAACACTACAACGAACACATCTGGATCAGGCAGCAACGGAAACAGTGGGAGCGGCAGTGGGAGCAATAGTAACCAAGGGAGCTCCGGCAGTGGAAATGATAACCAAGGAAGCTCTGGTAGTGGCGGCGAGGGGAAGAACGGTAGCAGCGAAGATGTTGCGAAAGACGACAATAGCGGTGGGAACAGCGCCAATTCCATGGAAGTTGAAGTATCCGCCAAGGAGGAAGAGGACCGAAAACTTCCTGCTCTCCCGGATGAGTCTAGTGTAGATGACAATGAATCCAGAGAGAAGCGGGTGCAGGACAAGAAGCGAAAACGAATGAACATGCGGCGAGTATACGAAAAGCGGGTCCAGCGACGAATTGACTCTGAGAGTAGTCAGGAGGAGGTGGACCTGAGACCGGGCAAACCGGTGACGCTCGACGCTATTTTATCGTTTACCAAAAACGCCAGGTGAGTTTCATAAGAGAAGGCAACATAACTTTGACCATCCTCTCGTCTCACTTTCCTTCTATTCCTTTTTCAGGGTTGTTGTACAAGCAACTCCTCCGTTTCTGGTCGTACACGCAAACGCCGCTTACACTGGCCTCACTGGCATTGATGCTCATTCCATTATCGGAAAGCCTGTACGCGCTGTGCTGTCTATGCCAGACTCCAAGGATCGATTCGAAGTGTCAGAGATTAACAACGCAGATGGATCTCATTCTGGTCAATCTTCCATGACAAACTCTGCGAGAACGAATAACCACCACCAAGATGGAAGGCCCATTCAGCAAGCTAATCCACGAGATAATGAACACCAGCAGCAGCAGGTACAAGAGATGAATAACATTCTCAGCCATGCTGCTGCTGCGGCTGCTGGGGAGGCTAGAGCTATCTCCAACGAAATGAAGGAAATGAACATTGAACGATTAGTGGCTGCATGTGGCTTCGGTCGCGTGCATCTACTGAATGTTACATCAAAAGCGCATCGCATGCTAGGCCGCAACGTCACTTTTATACCAGAGGCAAGAGGAACTGGAGATCAAACAAAGCGTGATGGTGAGAGTCAAGGGAGTTCGATTCCAAGTATGGATGGACCTTTCGAGTTCGTCACATGTCGCACTGGTGTTTCGCCTGTTATATCCTCTGCCAATGCTGTGGACAGCAGCGCGGTTGTGACGGATCAGGAGCAGAACAAACGCCGCAAGCACCATCACTACCACCATCATTCACACCGTCGACATGCCAGCAAAAACAACCTGCTGACACACTACGTCATTCAATTCGAGAGAATCGTCGAGGCTGCTCAAGGAAATCCTCAGCGGTCACGGCAGTCAGAATCGTCTACCTCCAAATCAGACTTGCCGTCACCAAAGGCCCCGACAGGCGATGAGCAAGATCCTGTGCAACCTCCTGCTAGAGGTGATGACGAAGTTGCTGAGGAGGGAACAGATACGACGGACCCGAAGGAACCTGTATCAATGATCGGGTGAGTAAGGCGTACGTTGTTGTAAGAACTGCCCCAGAATAGATATATTCTATCTTTCAAGCGAACTCTAGAAGTCTGTGTAGTTCCCAATGACACGTCTACGTATTTGCGATCCAGGTCATATCGCGTGTTAGTGCTTTCTATGTCTATTCTAGCTTCTGCATTATTTGTTTTGCTGCACGGACACCAGTCTCCATGGCAGCTTGTACCGTACAGCAAGCACCAGTGTGAGTCGCTTCTCCGGCAAAGTAAATCTTCTCATACGGCTTGGCCAGCGCCTCAAGATGCTGGGGCTGCATTCCAACCTTGGGGAACATGTACCCAACATCCCAGACATGCATCCTTGTCTCGAGATGTGCTGCCTCCAAGTCTTGCCGCGATATCTTTAGAACAGTAGAGAGCTGATTCAGCAAAATCTCGGTGATCTTGGATTGATCACCGTTGCCTGCTTTCAAGAAATCTTCCGCACAGTCGGATGTCAGAAACCCGACAGCTAGGTGGGAGTCTTCAAAGTCGCGAAACCAAATCTCTGGCACTGGCAACCCGTCTGCGCATATCAGAGATTGCAATTCCTGTCGCCATAGCAGCCTATCAAATTTGGCCATGACTTTAATTGCCTTCTCTTCTCCCACGTACTCTGTCGCAACCGCTTTCTCGCTCGGCAAGTTCATAATGTCAGACCAATATTTGGTTGGGCAAGTCACCAATGCTGAATCTCCGCAAATGACATCACCAGACTCTGAAACCAGGCGAGCCCCATCATTTACGGTCTCAACCTTGGTCACAGCCCAGTTTAATCTGAGCTCAAAATCAGGGCGCTTCTGCAAGTCCCGAAGGAGTTCCACCACAATGCCCGACATGCCAATCCTTGAGTTGAGTCGTTCGTCGCCTTCTTCTTCCACTTCTCCCCAGTACTCTTCAAAGGCGTTAATCATGGAGAGAGATAGGCTATCCAGTCGAGTACACCCCGCCGTGTTTCCATACCCTGCCACGGCCATGCTGTGGAGATGTGGGGGAAGGTGCGCCACAACGTCAGCAATGGAAGTGCTCTCAGTCGTCCCTGGAAAATCCTCCAGCGTCCCCAGCACTCGTTCCAGTGGATGCAATCGCGCGTCATTGAATTCCATCAACTCTCCATCGCAGTAAAACATTCCAACCTTGCCGTCCTTGGTGGGGGTCGGGGAGGGACCCCCATCCGCATACGACGAGATAAACTGCTCTTCTGTGAGCGGTTCTGCATGATGCTTCCATCGAGGAGCATAGCGGTCCACAACTCTTGTCAAAAGAGTATCCTTGCCATGAATGTACTCGGCTCCCAAATCAATCACGTGACCCTCGACAAAGTCACGCAGGGCCAGGACTCGACCCCCCACTTGCGAACAACTCTCGACCATGGTCACTCGAACATCATTGCGACGTTTCAACAGTTCTTCGGCCGCCATGAGACCAGCCATGCCAGCCCCGACAATGACAACATGATGTTTATCGTTGCCGTCTTCTGAGGCTGCTGGCATGGTTGTCTCGGGCTTTGGTGTCATCTGATCAGATTGTGTGACGAGAACGGGATAGGAATGCTGTGGTGATGGTTAGGTTGACGTTTGGCATTTTCATACGTACGCCTGCCTACCTCCCAGTGGCGCAAATTTAGAGCGCAAAGTGAAGATTAGTGGCTCAAAATCAACCTTTTTCGCACATTTGGTGATGACATTTGGTTGAAATCCAGCCGTCGCCATCAGATTAGATGTGCCATCCAGTTCGCCAGTTCCGGTACACAGTACAGTGGGTAATTTTAATCGCCAGAAAAAAAATCGCTCACCAGCTCTAGCTACGTGTAGTCCAGGATATAAAGTGCGTCAAACACAATTATCTACGAATCTAAGCTCCAGATCCTGCTCTCTAGGAGACTTACAACTTCTAGCTCGCCTGGACTAGATGTAGCATCAAGTCCGCCTTCCAGAGTTGTGATTTGAACTTGAAACCATGCAAGTAGCTTCTAGTCGTGATAATGTCTAGTCGCGATGAAGCAACTTTGAGTGATGGAGTCTAGTTGTAGCTTCACGCCATTGGTGGTTGTGGTGTTGCGTATGCACTACTGTAGTTGCGTTTCCAGTAAGTGCTAGCAACTGCTCAATTGACGTTTGTGGGCAAGCTCGTGCGTCAGTCCAAGCTACAGTGAGCGAAAACAAAAAGAGCACTGACAGGCCGCACATGGTTGCCGTAGTTTCCCACTCATAGGGAGCGAGAATTTGTAGCCATCAGGCAATCTTGCCAGAGATATGGAAGCATGATGGAAGCGACCACTCAATACTACAGGTTCTAAAGCACAACCCAAACATCTTCATCAGCAGTCGCATCCTCAACTTTGATTTCTTCTTGTCTGCATTGATTGTAATTCAAAGTGTAACTTTCAGTAAAGAGAGAGTAGGAAGAAGTCCGCTGGTTCCAGGCCTGGCTCCTGGAACGTAATGGCACACCATTGGCCATGCGAACGATCATGTCGGTCCAACAGCCCCGAAGCATCATCACATACTCGGAGTATAGCAAAGTGGAATACATCTTGTTTCACAGACGCCCAACTGACTCAAATCTGATTTATGTTGCAAGCTTTGGCTACTGCTAGTTGCGCAATTCTAAAAGACTCCTCTCATGAATAATGTGTTGCGGGATTGATCAACCTCATACTCTTCAGTCGTTGGTTAAGATCGCACATAATGTGGTTCTCTCAAAACACACGATTCCAAGCGTTGGATCTGATACTGTACAATAAGGGACAGTAACACGGACATCATGACGTCACATGTGAACTAAATTCCAATGTTTTACTTTCATTCATGAGCATTTGGATTGAAGGGTCATGCGGGATGATGTCTACTATTTTTGTCGCACCGCTCCTGCTTCCTCTCCACCCGACCAGCACACTTTTCATTTGTTGATTGGCAACTGACCATGACCTCGAGATCAATGCAAGTTCTCGCCCTCTGGATATGTGGGTTATGGTTGGTACAAGGAAACCAACCTGAGACGACGGGGTCAAGATCTGTAAGTGTTGACGAGCTTAGAGTCGCGCACGACTTGACACGACTGACTCCATGATTCCATCTCTTTCTCACCATGATACATGCTCGCTTCTATCGTTCGCAGCTCAAGAATGGCCCCGGCGAATCTCGAATCGTTGGTGGTGAACGAGCCCCTATCAACAGATATCCGTATACTGTGTCTCTTCAATCTTTAGACTCGTTCCATTTCTGTGGGGCTAGTCTGATTGCCCCCGATTTAGTATTGAGTGAGTGTAGAAGCACGTTCTTGCACCCCATATCTTTGGATGATACTCTAACCATCTCGCGTACCAGCTGCCGCTCATTGTAAGGATAGCGCTCAGCAGGTTTTGATTAATCCACATCGAATGTCGCGACCCATTCCTGCATCGGAGGCCTTTGCCCCGCTTCAAGAGCTTCCCCATCCTCTCTACCGAAGCGTAACGGGAAACGACCATGACGTTATGATTATCAAGATGAATGGAAACTCGACGCTTCCTCCCATTCGTATCAATAACGATGATTCGGCGCCGGTTCCCGGCGAGTTGCTGGTGGGTCTTGGGTGGGGAACTCTCACCTCTGGTGGAAGCACGCCTGACATTTTGCAGCATGTGAATCTGACGTATATTGACAATGAACAATGCGTACAGACAACCATTGAGGATGGTAGCTTTGGCGGTGGTTATGCTGGTGAAATCACGGACGAGTAAGTGATGATTGTTGTAGTGCAGGTTCTCGCATACATATACCGACTGACTCTTTTACGACACAGCATGATGTGTGCCCTAGAGCCTGGCAAGGACACGTGTCAAGGTGATTCTGGTGGTCCCCTCGTTGTAGCTGGCGCTGATGGAGCTTCAGACATTCAGGTTGGCATTGTTAGTTGGGGGTTTGGATGCGCTGACCGTAAGAATTTGTGTGCTGCTGCTACATGTTCCCTTCTTTGCTGCTACTTGTTCCGTTCTAACTCGTTGTTCGCCTCGCAGCAATGTTCCCTGGTGTTTATGCTCGCACTTCAGAGGAGTGGAACTGGATCCGAGCCACGGTTTGTAATAACTCGGATGACCCACCTGCCCAATATCGCTGTGATGAAGGAGGAGCCACGTTCTCTCCGAGACCAACATCTACACCGACGGCACCAACAGCATCTCCAGCTCCGAGTGGTAAAGTGACAGAGGTGTTGGTTACTCTGGTGTTGGATAGTTTCGTGAGCGAAACTGGTTTTCAGATCAAGGACCAAGATGGAGACGTTGTCTTTGGGATAGAACCAGAATCGTATTCTTCAAAGGAACCTGGCGCAACTGTGTCTGAGATTGTTAGTTTGAATGCTGGAGCAGAGTTTACTCTGACCCTCCTTGATAGTTTCGGGGATGGCTTTTCTGGTCAAGTTGTTGTCTATTTGGGCATCCAGGAGGATATGTCGAAAGTGTTGGCCTACTATGATGGAAGCACAACCTTTTTTGCCAAAGAATATGACGTGCCGTTTAGCGTTGGCGAGGACTTTATCATCGCCGTTTTCCCAAGTCAAGCCCCAGCATTTCCCAGTCCATTGCCATCATTGGAACCCAGCGCTCCGACCTTTTCCCCTGCTCCAACATCTCCGGAAGCACTGGTTTTGCTCCGCATTGCCTTGGATGGGTGGCCCAGCGAAACGGGATGGCGACTCGAAACGGCTGACGGAGATGTCATCAAGGAAGTACTTCCAGGGACGTACACGGTGGGAAGCGCCAACGTCAGAGATGAGTTTACGCTACGTTACGATGAAATGTACAATCTGGTAATTCTTGATTCCTTTGGTGATGGGTTGCAAGGAGAAGTCGTTGTCTACTTTGAGAGTGAAAAGGAGACGGCCATTCTAGCATATTTCAGCTCCGCCCTTGCGATCTTCTCGACAGAGTTGTCCCTCCCGTTCCTTGCATCAATCGAAGGAGTTGTTCAAGTCTTTCCAACCATGTCGCCTACAACACCAACGGGTGCACCTTCAGCTGCACCCTCTGCGCCAACTTTTTCTCCTGCTCCATCCTCCAAAGACGTTGAGATTTACCTGACGTTCATCACTGACGCGTTCCCGATAGAATCAGGGTATGTGGTATCCAACAATGTTGGTGAAACAATCGCGGAAGTCGAAGCTGGCAGGTTCGAAGAACCCTTTCTTGCCTACAATCAAACAATTGTTGTCTCTGAAAACGAAGATTTCCTGTTCACAATCACGGACACGTACGGTGATGGATTCGACGGAACAGTTATCGCATACTTTGGAGATGAACCAGCCGTTGGCAAGGTCATCATGTTTTATGGTCCCAACGAGGGGCTTGGAGCAGGCGCATATACGAGCTACAACCTCACCTTTAGGTCTTCTGGCGATGCAACCATTCCCATTTTTCCAACAAGTGCACCAACTCTCCCTACAGCCGCGCCTTCTGGTGCCCCATCTGCTCCGTCAATATCGCCGGCACCGTCCGACTCTGAGGTTGCAATTTTTGTTGTTTTTACTTTGGATCTCTTTCCGACTGAAACTGGATACAGCATTAGCCAGACAGGTGAAGTTGTACATGAAGTACCACCTGGTACATACGGCCTGGCTGCCTTTGTGGACCAAAGCGAGGTTGTGCTTTTGAAACGGGATCAAGAATTTAACTTCACGATTTTGGACTCTTACGGCGATGGCTTTGGCGGCACGGTTGCTGTGTACCTTGGGGAAGAGGTGGATAACTCAATGCTACTTGCCTACTATGAAGGCCCTACAGGTGAGTTTACCGAGTTCGAAGTTGGCTTTGCGACGTCGGGCTCTTCGATCATCCAGATATTCCCAACGATGGCACCGTCCGCCCCGACAGGTGTTCCATCGGATGAGCCCTCTGCACCGACGATTTCGCCCTCTCCGACGATTGGTAGCGTCGACGTGTCTATTGTAATTGAATTGGACTCGTATCCTGCTGAGACGGGATGGAGAATCGAGACGCTGGACGGAACAGTCATTGCAGAAGTTGAGGCTGGTACATATACGGACATGAGACCCACCTTTGATGACGATGTTACAGTGCTTGAGGGGGTTGATGACGATGAAACAGAACCTAGTAGAGCCAAGGAGAAGTTGAAAAAAGAGAAGCAAGCCAACGTCCGAACTGGAATGTTTGTACCAACTCAAATTGTCACGTTGCAAGGGGGCGTCCAGTACACTTTTGTAGTGACGGATTCCTTTGGGGACGGCTTTCGTGGTCAAGCTACTGTCTATCTGGGCGAAATACCTGCAGAAGACCAGGTCCTGGTTCACCACGACGGTACATCGTCTGGGGGGTTCTCTGAGCCTTATTCATTCGTTGCCACCCCAGAGGGAGTGCTTGATATCGCTGTGCAACCGCCTCGCGACTTCGAAGTCAACGTTGCTCTTGAGTTTCCGTCCATATTATTGGTGTGGCAGCTGCAGGACGAAAACGGGAAAATACTTGCCGAAAAAACTCCTCTCGGACCGCTCATATCGCCAGTTACTGTCAGTTTTGTACACGCTGGCCGTCCAAAGATGCTAGTGTTTACCATCGAGAACCAATTCCAGGCCGAGCTGACTGGCTCTTACTCTATTAGTACAGAGAACGAGATCGTTGCGATGGGAGATCAAGACCTGGGGGTCTCACGCGTTCATTACTTTGAAGTTGGGGCTACCGCTGGAAGCACCCCGGTGACTGCGTTTGCGAGATCGGCAAAATGGGTCGATTACGATTTGGATGCACCTGCCCTTTCTTGGGACTTTTCGCAAGTTGGTGAGGCTGGATTCGTCGAAACATACTTTTCAAGATACTTCGACTTCGACGGTTCCATGGCAACTACAAGCTTCATCCCACAGGGAGAGCTTTACAATGGGCGTTTCTATGCTGACTCAAACGTTATCGATTCATATCACATGACGGTAGGCAGCGCAGGCCCATTCCAAGGACAGATGTTGCTGGCCAATCAACCTATGTATACGTTTGTCGCTGAAGAAAACTACACAAAGCCAGTCTTGGGTGACGACTATCTCTTGTTGGAGATCAACTTTGGAGCTAATGACCCTGCGCATGTTGGATGGCTTCTGTATGCTGGTGCAGTCCAGACCTCTCAAATACCCGTTGCGCCGAGTGATGCTCCAGTCACTGCTGCGCCGTCTGCAACAGTGACCACTGCTTCTGTTACTGCTGCACCGTCTGTACCAGCTACCGCTGTTCCTGTTGCCAGTGCACCATCTGTACCAACTACCGCTCCAATCACTGCTGCACCAACTACCGCTGCTCCTACTGTCGTTGCACCGTCCAACCTTGATTTCCAGGTGGAAGCTGCGTACTCAGTGGGATTTCGGGGCGGGGATGGAGGAGAGTATTTGGAAGATCTGGCTGCGGCTATGGATGTTTTGGCACCCGAAGTCGTAGCAATCACATGGCCAGATACAGGATTGCGCCGTCGGCTAACGGTGAACGTTAGAACCCCGACAAGTGCGGCTGGTTTTGCTGAATGTGAGTCACTCAAGTTATTGGCTTTGTTTGCTACTTTCCACAACCTAACCTTGTCCACTCGCAGCGTGCCCTGATTTTCTCTTAGAGCCAGATACATGTCAGATGATTTTGCATTTTATTACGTTGGTTATTACAGATGATGAAGACGACGAGCAAGTACGGAATCGGTTTGTGATCAATCTTGATGCAGCCATTCGTGCGGGAAGACTGCAAGATATCCTGGATGATCTAAGTCCTGCGAGTCAAGTATACATTTTGACAGGTGCAGAGACTGAGTCTAGAAAGAGTCCACAGGAAGACTTTCAGCTCTACACGTTTGGACCAGAGACGCCGTACTTTCCCAATTTGACCCTCGCATCGAATCAGGAGATGATTCCGCTCCCCCCAATTTTGGCCAATGGAGCTCAAGAGTTTGCTTTCGAGATCTACAACTCGGAAGGTTTTGGACTGGACGGAGATTACAAAGTATATGATGGTGATCGCTTGATTGCAATCGGAAACATTGGGGACGGCTACTCCGACCGACACGTGTTCACGATCAACGGACCTGTCGTCGAGGTAGCTCCGACGAATCCGCCAACCGACACCACAGACGGTACGCCAGACTCGAACCGTACAGCGACCCCAGCTCCGAGCCCGTCCTCGGGAGACGTTGAGCGCAAAGCTCTGATGGTCTTCCCCTCGATTGCTATTTTGTTGCTCTCGGTCGCGTTCACTGTGTGAAACCCTCAAAACTAGTTATTGAAACTAGCAACGTCATTCATTATCAACTACTGCTTGAGCCACTCACTCTAAACCTCTATGGCGCCAGATGCAACCGCGACATCAACTCCTCACACCGAAGCAACTCCTTGCAAATATTTTCGGTGGAGTCGGATCGTGTACGTGTCATCGTGGACAATGCTCAGTATAGCACCTCTACTCTCGACTGTGATATCTAAACCAAGCATAAAGTCCAACTCACTCTTTTCCTGAATCCCCTACCTGAAGATGGTGGACCAACAACAAAGATCCCCCAAACTCGCAAGCCTCGCCAAAGTCGAGGCAAAGACGAACCTAGCTCTAGCATCAATGCAAAACGCGGAGGTGATGGATCTGCTAGATGGAGAAGACCTTCGAGATTGCGCTTCCACGTTGGATGAGGAGGAAGGATTGGTCGGCATTGATGTTCGGGGGAAAGCAAAGTGGCTATCCGAGGTATTTGAGAAAAGAGAAGAAGCTCCAAAGCCGAGCAGCGCGACACTTCTTCTTCCCGGCAAGTTTGTGGCGAACCGCTTGAAATGGCTTGGCGAGACAAACACGAAGCCCTCGCAAGACGACGAGCCTGCCGAGGAGATTGATGGGTCCAAGGAAGTGGCTGAGCGCGAAATTGGCTCCTGCCAACCAGTTGGTACAGTAGAGCGAACAAATTGTGACGAGCACACCCGAAAGACAACGGCTCAACCATCCGAGAAGCTCAATCTCGAAAACCAGAAGACTGATCCCATTGAAGAGCAGTTGGCCTGGCTTGAAGACGAGCAGAGAAAGATGGAGGACACTAATCCCGCCAAGAAACTCATTTCCGAACACATTGCCTGGCTGCAAAGCATGAAAGAGGAAAGGTCTGAGGAGGAACCTGACCTTGAAGAAGAAGAGTGGTTCGGCATTGACGCAAGTAAGGAGTTGTCAATCGCAGAAATCTAACGCGTGATATTCCGTTTGTGTGGTTGCTTCATGCAGTAAGTGTGTCCTGAACTTATATAACGGTGAAATCCCAAGTTGTAGGAATACTTGCTATGCGACATGAGCAGCACAAAGCGTGCCCATGCAGCTCGTTTTAAACGTAAAATAATAGACTACAGTTCTTGCTTCCCATCGTCTTCTTTGCTGACTACAAGCTGATTGAGAATGTGAATTCGTCGATGGACCCATTCTTCCAGCTCCGGTTTCATAGGCTTCTTCAACTTTTTAGACAACTTCTTCAATTCTTTCTGTAGCTTCTTCTTGTCTTGTTGCTTCACCTCGTCAATGAACTTCTTCTCCTCGTCTGTACACCTTCGCTTTGGCTTTTCTGGGTTGCATTCTAACGCGGACTTTGTCTTTCCCGTAATCTCGACAAGCTCCAACTTGAAGATTGCCACATCTCCAGCCTTTACTTTCTTGTTCTTACTCCCTTCGTCACCAAACGCTAAATCGGATGGCAAGTAGAGCTCGTAGACATCTCCCACCACCATTTTGAGCAGAATCGGAAACCACCCATCTAGTGCATCAATCGGTCGAAAGATATAAGGTTCACCCTCGGGTGTTGCATCAAAGACTTCTCCGTTAATGATCCGTCCTTCAAAGTGACAAGCCACCTCGGCTTGTCCCGACGCGGGGCTCACAACTCCATGACCCTTTTGCAAAATCTTGTATTGCATGCCCGAGTAATCCGAGACGACGCCGTCCTTTTTGGCATTCTCAGCTAACCAATCCAAGCCCTCCTGGTTGGTTGCAGCCGATACAAGCAGTGGAAAGAACAATAGGAGGAGAAGGGTGTTTGACAAGGCCATCCTTCGTAGCTTGTTGATGGTCATCGGCTTGTTGGTCATCACCATTCCAACTCCAGTGTATCATAGCACAGTGTACTGTGCTCATCTAGAAAAGTGGGAGGTTGATGACAATATCCTTGATGATGATGTATCCATACTCGTCTTTCACGAGTGGTACCCAAGCAATCGCACGAGACACCTAACCTATCCCACTTTTCAAATCTGAATTTCGAAATTGTAAATACAAACCGCCTTTGTTCACGATGAGAGGATATATCCTCTCACACGATCTTGATTCCGGCCATCCCATTGATACTCTCTAAGAGAGGCGGCATCCCATTTTGTACTACCAAGAATCTACGGACCTCTACGTGCATTGTTCCAATGAACCAAGATCAAGATCCTTGTCGAAGAGCAACATAAATCCATAAATTTTGTCAAAAGATTGCTTAGCATCACGTAAACGATCGAGTAAAACAACCATGAAGATTTCCAGTGTACTTGGCTTGTGGCTCATCGCCAAAGCGACCGCCGAGGACGGTCCACCTCTCGATTCGAATCTTTGTGAAAACACCTTTTGTTTGGAGGGAGAGGCTTGCGAGATTGTCAATGGACAAGCGCAGTGCTTGCCAGATCCGTGCGCTGGTGTAACATGCCTCAGACCAAACCACATTTGTTTTCCTGATCCCCCGTGCCCCAGAGATCCATGCCCCCCCCACTTCCGGTGTTTCGATCCTGCAGACCCGTGCGCTGGTGTGGTATGCCCCGGACCAAACGAGGATTGTATCTCTGATATCAAACAGTGCGACACATTTCCATGCCCACAATTCGTTTGTATCGATTTTGACGATGGGTGCCGTGATGCCACATGCCCCGAACCAAACGAGATTTGTGTATCTGAAGTCAAACAGTGCTTTACAACTCCATGCCCCCAATTCCGGTGCGTCAATCCCTGTGCAACCATCCTTTGTTTGGTGGGAAACACTTGTGAGGTTGTCAATGGACAAGCGCGTTGCGTTCCCATCATGCCCCCTCCTTCAATCACATGCGCCAATGTTCTCTGCGCACCGGGATATCCCCGTTGCATTGAAACCCCCC
>JAVCKV010098399.1:0-20522 GCA_032274145.1 Herpochondria borealis | reverse complement strand
CGTAGTATGCCAAAATCGACGGGTTTCGTCAACACGCATGATACTTTGCTTGTTAAGCGCTATTACTCGTTTTGTATTTTATTAAATACTTAGTACAGAGATCACGTCTCAGTCAGCTGTCTATTCTCTCTGACAAAAGCTATTGAACGCGCACTATCAAATTCATAATTTATTCATTTTTCACCTGCATTTCTACGCCGAGAAAAGAACTGTACGTAACATGTATCGGTGCTTGGGATTTGAAGAGATTGTGTTAGAGTGAGCTGCTAGTAAGTACTGCACAAGATGATCGCTCGATACTTTTCCATACATATCCAAACTTCTCGACAAGCTTCTGTTGTACATATTTTTCAGTACAACCTTGTACTGAAATATATGTACAACAGAAGCTTGTACACAAGTATATTGCATTGTCTGTATAGAGCACGCGGCGCTCTGCAGAGGGAAACGGGAGACAAAAAACGCCCCGGTACTGAATCACGAAAGTAAAAAGAAGGTAGAGGAAAGAAAGTCGCGCTCGCTGGCGACAGGTATGGCGACAGGTACAGAGTGGGACACACTCGTTCTGGTCATGGTCAGTAACGGGGGCGAGGGACGCGGCGCTCGGCTCGCAAAGAAAAATTCGCAGGAAGAAGGTTACCGTTTATCGATCGGTCACGATGAGACGCGATGAGTCCGCTTAACTACAAAAGAAGAGTAAGGAAACACTTAAGCCTAATATTCGAATATATATGTACTGTAAAGTTGCACAGTGAGGTACCCGCAACGGGAGATATGCGCGTAGTGCAGATCTCCAGGTACGCACCGTCGGCCTACTTTGGCTGAGCAAGTCCAGCTCAGATGGAGCTGGGTCGGGTTGTGGGGGGTGAGGAAGGATACACGGGCGCGTGCAGTGTGTACCTAACCCGTTAAAAGGAATAATCAGAGTAATGAAATCTGCGCCATGTGCACATTTCATTATTCCTTAAAAGTGAAGTAATTTATCCAAATTTAAACTTAAGCACGGTTCTTTTGCCTACTACTATCCACATTATGAGAGCTGTATTATGGTACAATACCATCGAACTAAAATATATTCGCATGTGTAGGCGACGGTGGACCTCTAAGGTTGCTCACATCATCAAGAAGTGGCCGAATAGTGCTAATATTGTCCACAGGGGGTTCAAAACTATGCATGAACCGCACCTCGAGTTCACTCGCTACTGATTTCAGCCACGTTTCTACGGCCCCTCCGAACTATGACATCAAAAGTTCCACGCCCTAGCTGTATTCAAGTAGCTCATTTTGGTGAAATCATGCGTTATGCGCGGTGGGCAAACGCCCGACGGTAGGGAACGGCCCCGGTAACTTGCAAAAATTCGCTTCGATCCCACCTCTTTCCATCATTTCCATTCACATGTAATCGTGTGGAAGTCGCAACCCGCAGGGCTAAACTAAACCCCTTTTTCTACGCTTACGCCGTAGTTCGCGGCCATGGACAATGGAACGCTGGAGTAAGTCATGAGCTATGCGCAGGAATGGCACGCACTGTGTCCTGACCGACTTCGGACGTTCAGTGCCAATTTCGGTAGTCCCAATCGCACCTCGGTATACATAACCACCACCCATGTATTTTTCCACTGTACAGGAATGAACAGTGAATTATTCCACGGGGACCGAGCTTGGTTCTACATTCAGTCTCCTTTTTCTGTCGAAATGGGCAGGGTATGCACATTTAATACAGCTCCAAGGAGCCGAACAACCACATCCGCACTTAGCTGTGAATTCGGGTGTCAAGAACATGCCCCGGCGCCGTGAACATCTACATCTAGCTTCAGCCCCGGTTTCCCACTGGATTTTCTAATTCACCGCGCATTGGCGCTTTTTATCATCTGAATCCAACTTCTAGGGCGTGATTTAATCCTGGACCTTTCGACTGCAGTTAGTGTATACCCCTACGGATACAATGAGTATATTTGCGTCCGTGGCTCAGTAATAAAGATGGTCAGAGGAATACTAGCGGCCCATTGGTACTTAGTATGTCTCCGGAAAGCTGGTCCTTTATTTATAAAGTCAATTTACTCCGGGCGTTAAACTCCAGCGTCTGTTGTCTCCGCCCCAACGTGCTTAGACAAGCATGCTCTTCTGTGAAAACGTCGCCTGTTTCTGCGCCTCGGCTGTTTGATACACGCTTTCCTGCTTTAATCTGGCTGTAGGAGAAGACGACTGCAACGTAAAGTGCCAAAGCGCTTTTTAGGTACCACAGACTGACTAGACCAGACAAGACACTTGGCGAAAATGGAAGCTCTGCAAGTTTTGTGCTTTCTACTACGCAACAAGTCGCTTAACAAGACTTTACTTCGTACAAACCTCTTAACTGGTGTTCTGCCAACACACCGCTTTTGTCCGTTACTGCACTTATTGTGGTCTTTTCTTCCATATTTTCAACCATATGTCCACCGCCTAAACGTCTACTAATCTTGGATGTGCTAATGGACTGCTTTGCGGCTCACGTACGCTTCCCGAAAATGAGATTTTGGACCTCTCGTCTGTACCTAGGTGCGGGACGTCGACTTTTCTGGGGTATGGTTGATGTTTCCTGCGCTCCCGCACTGCTTTCAGGAATGGTTTGCACTAAACGGATGCTTAGAACACGACGTGAAATCTCCTTCCGCACGATGAGAGCTCATGATGACGTGTTAAGTGCGCTAACACGTCGCCCTTGTTCGGATCGTGCGTGTCACGATCATAAAAATCAGGTACGAAGTTCAGGGCCGCGAAACACACGCCCTTGACAAGTACGAAGACTTTGGAGCGCTCGAACACGCGCCGAAGCTATGAAAAAACCCGCGGTTGTTTTGGAAGAGCTGGGCGGGTTTGGGTGCGGTTGCGGCTGCAAGTGCGGTGCACCTGGTGTGACTGCGGCGGGTTTGGAGAGACGTTGGTTGTTCGAAGTATGTGAATGGGCGCTATGAACGACTTGCCCGCCTTCGGAGCGCGCGTCCGGCGCAAGTTGGAAACGTACGAAAATGCGGGCGCACCAGGTGACGAAAGCGGCGGTTTCGTGACGATCTTCATGGAAGAAGGCGTCGTCCTAACGCCATGCGGGCAACGCAACATGACAAAGCGCGGGTCGGCGATAGAACGGAATTTGCTGACACAGGTCTTAAAACAAGGCCAGCGGCCGCCGAGCGGCAGATGCGCGACGGCAGGAAGTGCGGCGCGCGAGATGGCGGTAGAGGAGGCTTTATGAGCATTTACAGGAGTTTGTATCGCGGCCTATTTCGTTCTGGACTTGTTACTAGCGTCCTGGTGGGGCTTGTTGGAGTTTGGGTCGGCGTTTTTTCAACGAAGGCATCGACGTTGAGTTTTAAGCGATAGCGGTGAGCGTGTGAGACGGAATCTGGTTTGGGGTGTTGGTGGGTGCATGTATGACGGGTGACGGATGATAGTGAAAGCTACTGTTTTAGCTACTGCTGATGTTGCTGTTTTTGCTTTTTTTACTGTTTTTATTATTTTTACTGTTGTTTCTGTTGTTTCTGTTGTTTCTTTGATTTTTTGTTGTTCTGAGTGGCACGGTGGGGCAGTAGCTCAAGAGTCCGGAGTTCGCGTCATCTGCTTCGAACACCCGTCGTTGATGATCAGCATCACGTGCGCTGTACCTTGCATTTGGGGTGCTTCGTCCCGAAATTTCACACATGCACAACGCCTCTCCTTAATCACCACCCATGCCCCGTTTGCATGTACGTATACCAGCACAGACACTGACACGCACGTGCCGAACGTCGCAGACGGAAAGAGCTCTATGTAACCGCGACAAATCGCCCGTGCATCCGCCACTCAACGCTGCTAGCGCGCTTTGGCATTTCATGCGCACTGTGCGTGATCTGACGACATGCGCGGTGTGCAACCCGAGGTAGAGGGCGAAAATGGGGAGATGTGACGGGGCGGACGCCCTCGGCGACGGGGAATGTGACTCTTGCGGGGCTAGTGCGAAACCCGTGATTGACGCAGAGGGTATTGTTGCTTTCGGACTGGCTGTTGAATAAAATATAGTCCAGAAAGAGCCGGTTCACTGATGAGATGCGATGCCTCTGTTAGTCGTAGACTACCGTCCTATCTGGTCTTTTCATTTTTCAACTTGCGCGAAGCAACGCAATTATTCAGCCGGAATTCCGTCCGCCGAGAGGGTCGGGTCCCCTTTCCAACTACCCTTGGTGATGGCGTGGAAAAGAAGGTCCCTGCACTGTGTCGATTTAAAAGACCGTTCCAGCTAATTTTGTATCGAGAGAGATTGGAACTTCTCAGCAGTAAGCCAAAGTTATAGCCTTAGACTTCCACCGGTCTCGATGCCTTACAGTGCCGGAAAGAAATTAATATAACAACACGCCTTGTCGGCACTAGCTGCATATTTCAGTTGCAGAACACGGATATTTCTACGATGGACTTGAAATGGCTGACCCATCAGGGTCTTAGTGAAGCTGCCCGCTAGGTTTTTTTGTGACATGGTGTACTTGATCACCATAGACCGCTTGGAAACCAACTCGCCCACCTAGTGGAATTTAATTCCGATGTGTTTCACATTGCGCAAGACCTGAACTTCTTCTATCCAAGAGATGGACCCTAAGTTGTCTTGGTTCACCACTGAACGCCCCTTCTGCAATTCGACCAGATCAACCAGAACCGCACGGATCCAAGTGACATCTCTAACCGTGTCCGCCAGTGCGATTAATTCTGCCTCTGATGTAGAAATGGCCACGGAGGTTTGTAACTTTGAGGTCGAAGCTACCGGACCGGTGTTGATGGATTGAAGGGCTCCCGTACGCGAGCTACGGATGGAATGGTCTCGTGCCCAATCAGCATCAAAAGACACCTCGAGATTCAATTCGTCCCTTGTGCGCGGTAGTAGTATGCTCATCATGTTGGTCCATCTTAGATAGCGGACGACCTGCTTCATTGCCTTCCAGTTTCGCGGGGTCAGGGCCTCCTGAAGCTTGGTTAGAATAGATACCGCTGTCGAAATATCTAGCCTCGTCCGCGTGTCCAGATACAAAATAGAACCTAGTACAGAACTATAGGGCACGTTATTCATTTCTGAATTGTACATCTAGGTCGGCGCGACCGCCTTCTGCCAGAGTGGATGCGAAAGAGGTAAGGGTGTAGTCATGTTTTTGGCATTTTCGAGGCCTTCAAACTCCACTGCTCTGTCTGTAAACGTTCGTTGAGACAGAAAGATGCCCTTTTAAGACTGATTAACAGCAAGGCCCAGGAAGTGGGTACACGGTCCCAATACGGTCGTCGTGAATTGCGTTGCAAGTACCTCCTTGAACTTGAAGACATCCTTGCTGTTACCTACAATGAATAAATCATCAAAGTATACCAGGATGTCGACGCGTGTTTTCTCTTTGGACGGAAAGATGCCGTTGCTGCTTCTCGCCTCCTTCATACCAAGAGCACGCAACTCACGCGCGAGATGCGCATACCACAGTTTGGGTGCTTGCCGAAGGCCGTACAGAGACTTATTGAGGCCAGTGTACCGTCCTGATGCGGATTTAATTCCGTCCAACTTGGGCAAGCGAGGGACAATTTTTTCTGAATGTTTTAGTTAGGCATGCAGAAATGCCCCCTTGACGTCCACGTGCTCGAAAGTCTAGTTATGCATGGATGAAACTGCCAGTAGAACACGCACGAGCTCGATGCATGCAAAAGGCGTGTAGAGCTCTGCATAGTTCGAGCCTTCCGTTTGTAGATTTAATTTTGCAAAAGCCGCGCCTTGTATCGCGCAGGAAGTCCATCTTGGTCGCGCTTCAACTTTAGTATGACGCGTGTAGGCAGTATCTTGTCATTTTTCTCGGGTCTTTCACAATCATGTATGGTATTGACCTTTATTAGATGTTCTAACTTCTCGTAATTGCCTTGATGCAGTGGTCCTTTTGTGGGGACTGTTGAGCTTCCTTTGGTTTCGGCATGTCTCCAACTAAGCCCATGGGCACGGCTTTGTAGGATTAGTCTATCTTCCTCCTTGGCATAAGTTCGTAGGCTGTTGATGCAGTGGGATCGTCCTCTTGGATATCTTCCCACCGTGGATTGATGCCCCTTGGTCGACGGATTCGACGTACTGCTCATTTGTCCCTTGAAAATCGACTGAAGACTCACTTTCGGACTCTGTACCATTTTCTGAATCGGTTCGGACATAAGTCGACGGATGAAAAGGAGTGAAGGTGAGTGCCCTGTCCACATTGTGCTCTTCTTCTCCTGAGTCGATACCGTTAGTCTGTTCGTCTGAGCTGTAGTTATTCTCTGATGAGAATTCTTCTGTGTCGACAGATACCTCGCGTTTTTCTTCATCTTGAAATTCCTTGTCTTCCGGAAGGGTCTCTTGTACGCCTGGGAAATTCGTCTCTATCATGCACAAAGTTTTGGTGTGCAGTACTGCAGTGAGCTTTAAGAAGTTGTAGATGCCAACACCCACATGGCCTAAGTTGATGCCCCTCTCCAGCCTTGGGTTGAAAGTTTAAAGCCGCGGAGTGACTGGTTGGTAAAGGGCCCTTAAAATTAACGGCCTAAGGTGAGGCATGAAAAGGCAGTTGGACTGCTGCGAGTACGCAGTTCATAGCGATAACCTGACCCCTTGGTCCTCTATGAATTTCTTTGCGCTTGAATTCATCGCCTGCGTCCGAGTGGACCTCACGAATCACCTGGCGTAACTCCTTTTAAAAGCATTTGATGAAAAGCAAAAGTTCTCCTGACGCCTCTCCCGTCGTCCGGAAATGAAAAAAATTAATGTAGAGCTAGTATTCCCCAATTGCAGTGAAGAAGTACTTATAGCCCTCAGTCGAAGCTTCTTCTAATTTTCCATTATTGTCGACATGAAGCTTGCCCACTTTCCTCGCGCCGGTGAGCGTACCGACAAGCCTTTCTGTGGGTACGAGCGCGGCGGCCCCGAGACGATTTAGAAGCGAACGCGGCCGTGACCGCAGCCGCTGCCACGCACCCACGGCTATGGTAGAGGAATTAGTACAGATACAGGAGGGGAATGGGAGCGAGGGCGCGGGATCGGGATCGGGCGCGGGCGCGGGCGCGGCGACGGTGAGTTAATGTCCAACGTTAAAGTAGCGTTGAAATCCGCCCCATCCTGATGGTAGAACTGCTGCATCTTCAGGGGCAGGGATAAAAAACGATCCATCGCCACTTGCCCGAAATAAATTGCGCCGAGTGAAGCATCCAGGTCTTCTTAACCATCGTCCTAACCGTTGCTGAAAAAGGCGAGGATCACCACGGTAAGTAGTAGCACCAGCAGCAACCTCTGAGGCTACCCGCTTTTGGTCACTGGAAATGGTCACTCGTCCCTCCGTGGCCCCTCCAACTTGGAGGCTGCTGGCACCGCTAGGGCAACTGGCTTGGCCCGAAAAAGCGCCCCGATAGGGGTGGCCCCGGTAGCCGCTCTCATCCGCCGAAAGCAGCAAGGCTTTGGGCCTCTAGATTTAAAATAAAGAAGCACGGGCGCGTGTATCGTAACCTGCAACAATTTTTGTAGCCGTCGGCGTTATTCCCGACCCTCCCGCAATATCCAGGGGCGTTCGGGTTTCCAAGACCAGAGCTCTTCTGACCATAATCATCAGAATTCTCCAGGTTATAATGGAGTAACCTACGTACAGTTGAAGTGTACGGAGAGAGCTCGAGGCCAGAATCAGATAGGAAATCATAGAGGATCCTGACATCGGGCACATTTAGGTCTTTCACCGCCGCAGGACACCAATGTTTAGAACATAAAGTCCGCCTTGCAGGTCCATGCGGGAGTTCAAACGCGCGACCAAAGAACCCGTCCGCTGTTAAAATAGAAACAATGGCTTCCCAAAACACCCATAGAATCTTCACGCAAACATTTCCCCGGATGCTGGCTGTCCAGAAAACGGAGGGCTTACATGTCGCCGTTGGAACATTTTAGCAGGAATGTCCCAACTGATGCAGAGAATTGCAAATCTGGAGCGACTATTCCTGAGGGTAATTCTTCAAGAGAACTATGTTCACAGCGGCAGCTACATACAAACTGCCGGATTGGTTGTCTCTCCTTGCAGACCAAGCACGATGGATATCTTCGACATTGGAGTCCCCAACCGTCTTTTGCGCGACCAGCAGCTTGTACAAGAGACTTAATTACTCAATAATATATTCCTTTAGAGCAATGGGATCGCGTACAGTTACGCGATCTCCTAGATAAAAAAGAAATTCACCAAACAGCTTCTCAAGAAGAGAAAGACTTTCTTGATTAGACATAGAGGTGATAATGAACTGCAGAATGTTGTTCCAAGGTAATTTCATATGAAACCCAAGGAGCACCTTCTCTTCTAATCCCAGCAGGCGCTCCATGCCGTCTTCGGGGATGGCTTTGAGAAGAATATTGTTGAGAAAGCCATAAGGTGAGCACAAAGTCAGTAATCAAGAGAAAAAAAAGTCTCAAGCCTATAAAAAAATTGTAAGAGGAAAGGAAGAGAGCTGCCGAAAAAGCTGCGGCGCGCGTGAAACTTTCAATTTTCTTCAATTAGGAGGTATGGGATAGTTTGTGAACCCTCGGATGTAGTAGTCACTGCGCTTATACAGAAGATGCTTGATACTGTGCCCGCCTACTGCAATTTTTAGCAGTAGATTACAGGCACTGCGGGAAATGGCCAATTGATGCCTTCTTTGCATGAGGCGGCTTCAAGTCACAAATCCCCTCCACGGCGTAAAAAAAATTCAAAGCTTGTGATGAGAATCATGATTGTTACTTTCTACCCAACGATTAAATTATTCGTAATCTTATGTTATATTCCTAATAAGTTTCCTCGCCTTCGCAGCCTCCCCGTCTTCGCGCCTGCAAGCCTCCCTCCTAAACCCAACCGACGCACCCGCACGACGCACCTGACACAACTCCACTTCAAGGGTGGCTCAATTCGCGCTTTGAAAACTCCCGTATATAAAATATTTTCTTGCTGTTCTCGCTTTTCGCCCGTGCTTTGCCCCGCTCTCTTCTTTTTGCCGGGGATTGTTGCATAAAGAAAATAATGCTCCGGAACTCGACGTCATACAAGGCAGTTTCGATGATAATCATTCGCTCTACATCTCCACCCACTCTTCTCTGCAATACGCTGCATCGATGACGCTCGCTACGCCGACGGCGATGTAAGGAGGCATTCCAACGTTGTACCGTTCCAAACCGTACTGGGCGTCTCGTTGCGTTAGCAGCTCGAGAGGAGCAACGTAATCGAGACGTGGGTGTTAAAAACTATCTACACCGGCGACGAGATTTTGCAGACTATGTTGAAAAACATCTCCTTCTCCCCAACCACAAGTAGTATCTGGAACCAATATGGTCATCCAAAAAGAAAAACACTATAGTCCTTATTGAGCTCCGATTAAAAAACCCTTCCACGCGGATGGAACGGCAATTCCGAAAAATACAGTACCTACACGCACTACGTGAAAAAATTAATTCAATTGCTCCATTTTACACGTACCTCAAAAATTGCAACCCCCCGTGAATGAACCTTTTCTACAAAGTCATTAATTATTTGATAGTACTTCTTTAGAAAGGGATGAACACAGTAGACCCGTTCTTCAAACCATAAATCCTAAACTAGAGTCTTTTTGAGGTTGTGGTTGAACCAAAAACTATACTCGGCAGCCCTTACAATATAAATTTGATCCGAACATGTGAAAGTATCGATGTGAATACTACACGTGTAACCACCGGGACTCGGTGTAAGTTTCTTTTTCTGCAGGACGTAATTCCCTATAAAAACACCCCCTACATGCACAAGAGTAAGTAAAACATCATGGGCTTGCTCTGCGGGAGGAAAGAAACACTAAAGTTAGGAGTACGTCCCTCCAAGAGATTCAAGTCCCTGGTGTATAAATAAATAACCGCGTACACATGCGAACGAATTTCACTGGCCGCCTATATTAACATACGTTGGCGCAACACTCACGCGAAAGCGTATGGACTTCAGGATCTCAACTTCGAATCATATGTGACTTTCAGGCCATGTAAGCCCAATTTCGCGTTTGGCTGGCATTTAATGGCAACTTTTCTTAATCAGGCTCGATTCTCCAATTTTCTAATTTGGATCGCTGAAAACTAAGCGATCACTCGGTTGCAGGGCCCATTAAACTTCCTACCCCAGAACTAAAGTTCCAGCCAAGCTACTATACCCGCCAAATGTTGGCGGGAGATTGCAACCCGGGCAACCGACATTCATCACGTCGGCATACTGCTTCACCTAACGGCTTCCGCTTTTCAATCCTTGCCCTCAACCCCATAACCCTTACGGGGTTCGTCTTGCTGCTACGGATAGAAATTTCGGTTCAAACCGCTTTCTTGCCCTTGAAGTCACGTACTACGAACTGTCCTTTCTGGTCCCGTTTACACCATCTCCGGCCCGTAAATGGCTTTTTGCTCTTCTTTTCATCCTTTTTCACGGACAATTCTTGGATCTAACTCTTTCGCGTCACTCTCTACCACAATACTAAGCCACCTCCAAAGAGGGACCTCCAACACCTTTCGTTGCAATTGTTTAATTTTTCTCTGAGATTTGTTTGTGTTAATGCTTACGCTCACGCGCATCCGTGCTGCAAGCTTTGTTCGACAAAGATATCCACGCATGAACGTCATTTATCAAATACTAATAATATGTAAAATCACGTAGAATAGCAATATGGAGGCAAGTCTGGGGGGTTAATCCCATCTCACGGATTTAAGTTAGTTAAATTCCCATCGCGGCACAGACAAAAGTATTACACCGACGTATATAATCTAAGCAATTCAGTTCATGCATGAATTTTGAAAAAAGGGAAAATTTGAATGCAAATTACGACAACTTGAAACGACGATCTTTGGTTCAGAAATTTGATCATTTCCAAATGATCACAAGTACTACAACAATTTAATCTCGGTTTCTTCATATTTCTCCTGGAGCAGATCCAGCCATGGGTGGAGCAACTTTTTGATATCGTACAGGGCATGGGGAAAGTGGAAAACTCCGACTTCGAGGTGATGCAACGAACTTTCGACACCAACCCTATTCACATGGAGCTCCAAACCGAAGAGATACTCAACACGTTCGATTTTAACATGCAGTTAACGGCTACAATCACGCAGGTGGACAAAGCCTCGGATGCCCAATTTCTCAAAAGCATATTGCAAAATTACATGTAAGCATCGTACACCGTGTCCAAGGATAACCCGTACATCGAATTTCATACTTTCCTCGGCTCCTCGTTTCGGAAGAACTTTGATCAGACCAACCTCGCCACCTATTTTTCGCTTGAAATCATCTTCTATTTTTCCTTTTACGTAACGCAAAGAACGTTAAAAAAAGAGCAACAACTCTTCACGCTGGAGGAGCTCGAAAGCCTGCAAAGCATCGAAGAAATGAACTCCGAAAAGGGCGTAGCGGCAACAATTTGGGAACCACAGGAGGAGGAAGCTATCCAGGCAAAAATGTAGAGAATCTTTCATGGAACTTAATTCAACGCAGGCAAACCTCAAAAAAATTCCAGACTTTTTACATTGACACCCGTGCATTTCCGAGTCGCACGACGGAGGGGCAATCGATGGTCGGCACGGGACCAGGTTTGACATTCACAAGAACGACCTCGAATGAAATCACGCACATCTCGAGTCCATTGATGTTCTTCGTGCGCTGCTTAGAAGTTCTAAAAATCTAAATATTGAAATAAGACGAGAACACGGCGACGGGCATCCCAGTCGACGACGACCACGTGGCCACAGACAAGAAGCGGGTCGCCGTTCTGGCTGAAATATCAAACAAAAATTGAAACGTTATCAGCTAAACCCGCTATGATTTGTACCTCTTCCATCTCATAAATAGGACGATTTAAAAATCCACGCATGGTTCAACCCATGCCCGGAGCACCAGCTGTCTGAATTCATCGAAACATTCAAACTCCCTGTAAACTAGCTCACGACAGAAATATACAGCGTAAAAAAACAAGCATATTCACCTCTGGGCACCCTCCTTCTGAAAGGCCTTACAATCTGTGAGAATTTCTGGAAAGAAGCCGGCAACCTTCGTGACGCCATGCGAACTAGAACGCCAAACAACTGGTTTGGCAGCCACCAGATCAACGCCGACGATACATCCATGTCCAGGCGTCGCATTATGAAGTAACTATCTTTCAAATTCATGATCTTCGATGCTTTGTCGAGCAATTCCGAAGTACTGATTGAGGGTAACGCAATACGATTTCCATCTCAACCAGAAACTTCGTACATCCAGAATTTTGAAAGTTCCAGAAACGCCTTTTTACTCTCGTACACCTCACGTTTGGAGGACTAGCCCGCGCCATGGAGTTTAAATTTCTCAATATGAAAAGCACCAACCGCGTCATGCGCCATGCGTACATCACATCTGGTTGTTTTTTTACGCTGATAACTTCCTACCGCAAATCGCAAAAGATGTCGGGAAGCGAAGTAAAGTATATTGCGTGGTTCCCCTACGCAGTGATGTCCTGCCTCATTGTAGATTATTCCTTTATTTGGCGCCCCCTCGACAAGATTCTTTGTATGAAATCGTACAAAAATGTTTTCAAGACCCACAAAAAGAAGGTGTGGCGCCAATCTTAACAACCCGCAGCAAGCGTCCTCATCGTTTCTTTTGATAAAACCAGTACAAAAACCTACGCGTAGCCCACTTCATCATCCTTGAAGAGAAACATCTCATCCTATTCTCAGTTTCGTATCGCGATTGCATGGCCCAGCTGCGCAGAAAGATCCGTCTACCAATACAAAGAAAAAACCAATCATCGCACTTGCTGCGAAAAAGTCTGCACAGGCTGACCGAAAATATCTTACATTACACCGGTATGGACGAGGAATTCACCCACGTCTCACAAGCGATGAGGAACTGACCAAACATCGCGTACATATGGCTCGTGCTCTCCTTGCCACTAACCTACCACGCGCCGCTCATAGCCTATAAGTTCATATTCATCGCGGATCAAGCATCAAACGATTATGACCTACACTCGCAAAAGTTATTGTCTACGAAAAAACCAAGAGTAGAGAAGCTATGCGAAGAGCTCCAGTCGATCGCAATGCTCAGAAATATTCCGATCCACACACAATTTTACCATGCTCAGGTCGATGAATCCCAGAGAAAGACTGTTAAAAAACTTGGTTGCACCTAAACGAGAAGAGAGGTCCAAATATTCTGTGCCACCAAATAATTCGGATGCGGAATCCACTGCCCAACCGTCCGAGCGAAATTTTACGTCGACATCCGGGCCATCCGCATTGACTACGCGCAAGAGGATGGTGGCACTGGCCGCGTCGGACTACCAGGGTAGATCATCTTGCTCTCGAGTGGAGCAGCCCAAACCTGGCGCACACAAGTCCTCAACCGTCCCAAAAGAAAATTACCGAGCTAATCCCAACGCGCCCCAGTTGAGTACGGAAGCGGATTTCACCCTGCACCGTCCCCAAAAGCACAGAAAATACGTGCCGACGACTTTCCCTCACTTCCTACGTCGACTGTGGGAAAAACAGCGTTTCATTCCTTCAAGCAGTCAACAGAATTTTATGCGATACCTGCAAAAGAACCAACGGCAAGCCGTCCAAAGAGTAACTCATGCCAGACAATGGCCTCCTCGGAATCAAACCGTCCACTGATATTAACCACTTTGCTAACTACCTCTATGTAGACATGCAGGACAGCAGAAGTTGCGCGGTAGCAGATCCAACGTCGCGTTTGACCGGCGCATCATACAATGACGGGTCGAATAATCGCGCCACGTTAGGCAAGGTCGGCATTTCGGCAAGTGAATTCATCGAACTCGCCACCTTCCTTCCAGACAGTATGCGTGCCTTGTTTCCACGAAGAAAAAAATCGTTCTACAAGATACCACGGGAAGATTTAACAACGAGTGCTACCGATAACGGTGGTTTCAATGTGCATCGACAAAAAAATCATATTCAACTTAAACATTCTACACCTCGGGGATGCGCACGTCAACCAGCACACGGTTCATTCTCAACAGGCACAATGACTCTGCCCTTAATCTCAAAAAGTCCTTTGGAATATAAAACTGCCCCTTCCAAAACTCCATACTACATGTGGTTTTCCTTAGGAAAACATCTGCCCGTAGCGACCTCATCCAAACCATCCCCGAGCTCCAAAAAGTCAAAAATGAGCGCGACTACCTCTTCTGTCTCTTAAAATACAGGCCCGATGGCAAGAAATTACAAAAAAGTATAGCGGACTTGCAGCCATGCTGACCTATACAGACAAGTACTTGTTACCAAGTAGTCCATCCAATATTGAAAACTGGAGCAACCCTTTTAATGGAAAAGTAAAATTTCAATGTACCCCCACCTTGCAAACAACCGCCACATACACTATAGGCATATACATGCCCATTTATTCTAGTTTAGTACATCCGACCCTCTACTATACCTTTGACTACACTAGGAACCCCCTCTAACGTCGCATTTAGATATATATTATGATGACATGTTGAAAGGATCAATTTATATAGGCACTTAGGCGTCGTTATTTGGGGTAGGTCCATTTTTACCTAATTTGGACCTCGCTGATGCAGGCGTGCGCGAACAGCTCCTCGCGATCCCGCGGTAATTTTGGCCGGAGTCCTCAGCTTTGGGTACGCCCTACCTGGAGAACCGTGTACTCCGCCTGCTGGAGGAGGCCGGGCGCCGGTACTAAAACCCATGTCGGTTTTCCGTTCACGCGCGGTTGGCGCATACAGTGGAGTTGATTCACGGTCGCGTGATCGCGAATAGGGTTTTAAACATTGTATGCGAGTGTGCGTATCTTTTTCTTCAGCCGGATACCGTCGATTGGGTTGGAGGTCCGTCACCTGACAGTTCCCGGGGAGCCGGGATTGAGTCACGCCATTGACGCCAGCGGTTGTGACGGTCCTAGGAGAGAGCCGGTTGGGAAAAAGGCGCGCGATCGTAACAGAAGGTTTAATAAGAGGCCCTGTCCCGGTGTGCACAGTCCGCGTGGGAACCTTTCGCATCTGCCTACCAACTGTTCGGCCGAAGAGCGGACTATGGCGGCGTTGCGCGCACGACTACACACTTTTTTCGTGTTTCTCGAGGATGGCGTTGGATTTAGAGTCTCGTCTGCAGACGCAGCCTAAATTTGGAAGCGCAGGTCTTGGAGTTTATTTTGGCCTACGATGGCAAGAACGAAGCTTATAGGCCGCCCCAAGTCATGCGAAAAACACCGACCGGCGAATCCGCCGGATGAAGCGAGAGCGCCAGATTTTGGAGGCGATTTTCGGACGCCGGCAAGCGGACTTGGCGGAGGCCAACAGACAGCTTTCGGCGGCCCAGGGGCGGAACAAAGATCCATCTGGTCCGCTTCATGCCGCCCAGGAGCTTATTACTTCGTTCCTTGAGCATGGGGCATCGATTCGAGAAGGTGATCGCGACCCGAGGCTGGATGGTTTTTCCCTGTGGGGCGTCCGTGGTAGCTTTATTGCTCGTGGAGACCGCAAAGTCGAATAAGACGGCCGCTTGCGCTACCGATGGGGTATCTCGTACCGTCATGACGACGAGTACGAGTGGGACGGGGGTGGGAGCCAGTCGTAGAATTGCTGCCGGTCAGTGATACGACCACAGCAGGCTCGCCGTGGTCCACGAAGGTAGGCGTGGGCGCCCAGGGTAGACGGTCGCGAGGGCGTGGGTGATGGATGTTTGAGCCGACATCCTTTTTTTGTTAAAAATAAAAAAAGGTGCGCCCGGTTTTCTGCTGGCGGTCGGGAGGTCCCAATATTCCTTTCTATTTTATGGCCTTACCCACGGCCCTTCTTAAGCAGGTCGTTCTTCTAAGGCTTTTTTGGCTAACATCTGCATAAGGGCTTGGATATAAGATTCGGCTGACTTTCTTTCCGATGAGTCCTGTGCTGCGAGCACGGCTGCGCTAGGCACAGTCCCTCTTCGCCCGCTTGTGCGTAGAAGCCAGGAATCCGTTACATATTATGAATTCTTGGTTGGGGCACACCGCCCAGGCTGGTGGATGCGGTGGTGAGTAAGGGGCGAGATATGGGCTAATTCGGAGTCTTGCGCGACCTTTCACGAAAACTACAACTACCTCCCGCCGACTCCTGTCTTCATTCGTCCTTGTTTTATATTAAGGGATTGCTACTGGGGTTAGCACCGGTTGTCTTACCGATGATTTTGTGTTTTGAGAAAAAGCAGGGGTACATAATTGTCCCTGTAAACCCTCCTCCTCCCCGCTGTAGCGGCCAGGCTCGTCCCCGAGCCGTGAATTCTTTGGCCATTGTCGGTTTATGGCCATCAAACTGGGGAATGGGCGGGCGGCGCGTTAGTTAAAACTGGGCGAATTGTAACGCCGTGCCGTGAAATAGCGGGATACAGCTTCTTCCAGCACTTTCTAGGCTGTTTCCCACGTCAAGTAGGTTTACATGGTCCACATAAATTGAAAATCACATGCTCTATCGTCGGACCGACGATTAGCGCAGATTCCATCGACTTCATACTCTGGGTCATCCGCTGTGGCCTTCGTCCGTAAGTCTTCTGGCGTGCGTTAATGGGGCGCGGGCGGCTCGAAGGGGGCATCCTGCTGCTGAAAGATTACAGATACCATCTGATAGCCGGAAGCATCCTTGTCTATCATGGATGTTCCCTCCCTTTTGGGAAATCCCAGGATGAGAGGGCTGAAGAGCGCTTTTTTAATCGTCCCTAATACCGCCATATCCTCTCCTTACAGCGAGGAGAAGTCGGGATGGGCGTCTTTCTTCAAAATAGAGCTGAGAGGGCCCGCTGTTACCGAATAGTCGTGGAACAACCAATGCAATCTAAAGCCGTTCAGGATTATATCCAGAGCGCCCTGGAAGGTGAAGGGGGCGTTCCGGAGGCCGAAAGGTATACGCAGGCACTTGAAGGTAACGAAGTGCAACGTCAACTTAGTCTTTTTATAGTCCCCCAGATGCAAGGGTATTTGTCAATACTTCTGTTTTCAGTCTAGGATCGTGAAGAGTAATGAGTCCTCTAGTCTGTCATTTGAGGCCTCTATCCGCAGTAGCGAATAGGATTCTACGACGGTATGATATTTCAGACATCGGTAGTAAATGCATAAACGGAGCTTAATGTCATTTTTACGGACTAACAAGACGGGAGACTTTCATTCCGTGCTAGCCAGTTCGATCACACCCGCGGCCAGCTGGTAGGGGATGGTTTCTTCTTAAATTTTCTTCCTATGCGGGCTCGCACGGTAGGGAATGGCCCTAAAAGTAGCCGATCTCTCCTTTAAGGGGATTCAATTCAAGACTGCACGCATCCTACCCAGGATGCTGGGACGTCACATGGCGGAGTGCTGTTACAGCATCTTTATTATGTAGTCCTTCAACTTGTCTTCTTAAAAGTGGGAAATGTCGACTTGCTAGCGCCAAGAATCTGATTATTCCTTATGATTCTATATACGGGACACCTCAGCTCCAGCTAGATTCTGAATATACAGCGCTGATGCATGGCCTTCCATCGGTGGCCCTTCGACTTTTATCAACGTGATAGAGTCTGGGTGGCCAGCGCTACTACGATCCGCTTGGGTAACCGGCGCAGAATCGCGTCGAAGTTATTTAAGAGGATGCGAAAGGGTCGGTGGGGCTTATCCTCATGAACCCATTGGAAACCCGGATCTTATGTTCACCCAATCCAGCAGATGCTTTGGGCTCTAGGAAGAGAATTCCACGGGCCATCGTGATGGCCTGTAAACAAAACTGGGTGTATGAAGGCATCAAACTGTGCTTAGTTAAGCTAAAATTGTGCGCCGGCAACAGTTCGTTGACCTTACTTGACGGCGATACCTCATTTACGACTCAAGTAAGCTTACCTCAGTCGAACGCCTCAAGGGAGGTGCCTTGTCCGTCTGCGACGATAGTCACGACGCCTCCTTTGACTAGTTCGACAGGCTGCAGTCTACAGCGTATCTAATTTACGTGACGGTTCATTAAAAAGGTACCAACGATAGCTAGCACAAAAATATCGATAGACCAGGATAATGGGCGGCAGGAATGTGGAGTTGAAGAGGCGGAAGTGCCCTTCAATGGCGCCAAAGGTGCGCAACGGCCGCCCGTTGGCGTCCCCCAACAGGAGGCTTCCAATTCCAAGAGAAATTAATCCTCCCAAGTACTTTTGAGGCGTTCCATCCTAAAGATGTTTTACCCTGATATCATCTCAAAGGTGATCATATTCGTGGGAATGGTCGTTGAATGGATACAAAACTACCCTGCGACAAAATTCTGAGAAGTCTTCTTCGAAGCATCGTTTCCGGTCATCGGGAAGGTCTTACCGGCGACCGCGACTAGAACTTCTGTACTGTTGACAACTGTGCAGATTTATCTTCGATTTTTGTAGACATCCCGGCGTCGCTTCTCGCGCCGTGCTGCCAGGCTTTTTCTCTTTCTACAGCTGGCGTCAGAGACACGGGCAATTCGTGTCGAAAGTTCCGTTTCCTTTTCCCAGTGCGGCCTGCGAGTCCCGGTTTTCGACATACGTTGGGGTTACTCGTAGGCCATTTATGTATGTCTACGATCTGTATAGATGTGGGACCTGCGGGACCTGGAGATCAGCAGGCTTCAGGAGCACTCGTGGGTTGTTCCATTTATTCTACGACCAACTTCGTGTTGTAGCGAACGGAGCCGGCGGCGACGGAGGTTGAAAAGAAACACTTTATTTATTACTACTTCCATCATTCGCCTCCTAGGAACAAAAGTAGATAAAGGCAGATGGCAGGGATGACTCTTGATGAAGCTTATCTACTACCTTCCCCCGACGTTTCCCGATTCATGAAAGCTATCCGATTCGGAATCCGGTTGATGCAAGTTCGCTATCACTGTCAAAGCGTTGGTGGCGTTTTTGATGTATGCAATGGTTTGCGCACCATTGTCCTCCCGAGGTATGACATGTTTCTGTGGTGCCTCTGGTCCACCCCAGCTAGCGTGGACCTGGGGTGGCTGCCAGTGCCGGCAGGCAAGAGTATGAGGGGTAGTTCTTAAGTCCAACACACTGCGCACTAGATCCGAAGATCCGGGGCGTTCTCTCTGTGCCTCAGCAGAGCAATGTAAAACTTCCATTGGGAGAATATGGGTACGTAAAACTGGTGTTTTGTGGCTTTCTATAGAGACGGCAACGCAATTTTTTGAAGTCCTGCGTTATGGTCCGCAAGGTTTCCAGCGCCTACTCTGGTGGTGTGACCGGGGGCAGACCGTGTTGCGCAGCCGAATTTATGGCTGTCTAGAATGGCGGGGGATATCCCCTGCAGAGGTTAGATGGTGCCCATAGACTGCACCGCAGGAGTGAAGGCTACTACTACGGAGCGTGCCTCCATGGAGATTACTGCGATCTCTTCTAAATCGACGAGAAACTTTTACCATGAGGCTGCTTCGTTGGTAACAATTGCCCAGTCAAAAGTGGTAATACCAACCGGGGGAGCACTGGATAGCGACCGAAAAGCTACGCCGGACTTCCCGGCTTCCAATGGGCTATGTCTCGGAAGATAATCATCGGATACTTGTGCGTTACAAGTTTCGTAACACTCTGCTGCAGAGTATCCGTGATGGCATGCTTCGACTGACTCTTGTTGTTATTATGTTTTCGGGATGCACGAGGGCTGCCTTTTCCCGACGCTGGCGAGCGCGTTATATGTTGCCCTCTGCAAATGCGATGCGCTCTGCGACGGTGAGTTCTGCTTGACCTTCTTTCGAGTGCGCTCGGAAGCGGTCGTGGACAGTATTTGAGATGGTGTCGGAGAGGCCTGGCACGAAGTAGTGAACTACTTCGTGCCCATAGAGAACTTTGCAGCAATCCTGCACTGCGTCCTTCCACGAATGCAGTAGTTGAATTCGTCCTCCATGTCACGCTTGCTAGCGCGATTCACCTTCTCCTGCAATTCATGTAGTACGTAGTCAGTCAGGAACCTCTGGATGATTCCGTGGAAGACGTGAGGCCAGGTCCTCACTACTGCCGGGTTCTACGAACTAGTGCGGGATTCCACTTGATGGCCGTAAGAGGCTCCCGCATCGCCATCATGGAAGTGAGACAGTTTGGCAGGTTCCTCTGCTTCAATGGCCTTAGAGGAGTCGAATCACTCCTTCAGATTTTTCAAGTGGGAGAGTAGCTTAATGGGCTCCCTCCCTGAGAAAATTCCCATGTTGGGATGCAGGTTTCTAAGCTGCTTCACCAACACGGATAGTGCCCCATTATCCCAGCCTTTAAGAACGGGGGTCTTGTCTATCAGGCGCTTCCGCCAATATTCCAGGACCATGTTAAAGTTCGAGGGGACCGAGAGGTGGGGGTGGAGACCCGGGAAGTACTTCTCGGTCGTCGGCCTCGGTCGCAGCTGCGCCGGAAGCTGACACACACCAATCGAAGGTGACTAAACCTCGATTTTTTACGATTTCCCCCGTCATTTACGGCTGCTGCAAAACTGTTGGTGTGCCCAAAATATTTCCGACGCCTGTGTTCCGCCCCTCCCGCGCTGGGCGGGGGGGGGGGGGGG